>OZ012737.1:537877287-538162287 GCA_963859935.3 Lathyrus sativus | reverse complement strand
GTAGCTTTACAATTAATACCTAGAAGGAAGACGTTGAAAATCATTTGAGACAATTCCTCGAACAATGCTTCCACCCTTATTCTTCCTGCCATTTCCTCTCATGTTGTGTTTTTTGGTATAAAATGGATTTCTCTCAATCTCTATCAACAAAAACACTAAGTTCTCTTTCTACACTTACTGGCACCTTTATTTACAGAGTTAAGATATGAAATTCTCACTAAGCTAGGAATGCAACTCATTTAGCACACTTACTTTCCTCTCCATTAAGTCATTCCAGCTCATCTACAATTGATCTTTGCCACTTGGACCTCGCTTAGTGCACAACCCAATCCCGCTTAGCGAGAAAACCTTACTTGCCTCTAAAGTTACTTAACTAGGAAGTAATGAACCGACATAACTTACTTAGCGAGTTTGATATTGTGCTTAGAGAGATTTGTTGCTTAATCTTGAAGTTACTTGTAGTTGTCTCTGAAGTCTTGTCTTGCATCCATTGCTTGCTTAGTGATACCTTGTTTTGACTTAGAGAGCTTTGATTGTTGGAAGGTGCTTTTTGGCTGTTTTTTTTTGTGTTTTCTTGATTTTTTTTTACCTATACTTAGTGAATAAAGATTTCAAAAGTTCATACATGTATTTCATTTAGTTTACTGATAAATTGAGGGTTTTCTCACGATTACTTGCAAAATAAGTTAATAAGTCTCCCAGGAGCAATTTGTACTAAGAATTCATTGCAATCCAAGTTTCTTATTTTATTTTATATATTGTTCATTATGCTTATGCCTTTATCAAATATCATGTATGTTGTTATTATACTTATGTCTAAGAGATCCATAAGGATTTAGAATCATGAAGGTTGTCCATTGACAAGCCTCATGTATGTTCTCCATGAATTTTATTACGAGAGCTATGAGGTATATGGGAAGGGATTCTAATGGCTGAAGCAAAAGGGTACACAAATTTAATCACTTAAAGATAAGTCTGAAGGCATCAACTTGCGACGTAATATCGAGAATGTTTTGTGCAATAGATTGGAGTATCAAGTGGTTCATATCTATTGAGAGACCAACAAATGCGCAAATGGTCTTGCTAGAATGAGAGTAAATATCAGACAGGATTTGTGTATTTTCAATTAATGTTCTCATTGTTGAGAATGTAATTCTTTGTGTCGAAGCAGATAATGCTCGACATAAATAAGGATATGTTGAAACTTGTAGTGTCTGTAGAGTTGTATAAGATGTCGAAGTGTCGAAGCATGTTGCTTGACACATGATTTAGATTTAGACCAAAATATGAATTTTAGGCTTTTGTATATTTTGGGCTTTAGCTTAGGGAGCAAGTTAGCTCAATTATAAATATAGGGAGTAACCCCTATTTTTTAATAGTCTTGTAATCACTTGCAGTTGCAAAATTAGTAAGATTTTCACAGTTTATGGACAGAGAGAGACTCTGCAGAAATCATCTTATTCTTCCCCAATTTTTGTCAAACCCTAATATTCTTTCTTATTCAATTTTCTTTCTTCTTCCATTAACAATTTCTGCGCAAAATCATTCTTGCAATTAAGGTGTGATTGATTCACTAGAGTGAAAAGTGAAGAACAAGAGAGGGATTTCGATCAAATGATTGAATCTTGTTCATCAATATTGGTTCGGAATTCTCCAAGATTGGGTTAATTCCAAGATCTAGTATTTAGAGCTCTGGTTGTGATTCGTGGAAGCAAAACACGATGGAGATAAATTATCCAAACGAGCATTTTCGGCAAGTCTTTCGACTCTCAAGAACAATAATTATGATAATTGGTGCAAGCAGATGGATGTGGGTTTCTGTTATCAAGATCTTTGGGATCTTGTGAAGGAAGGAATAATACCGCTTGTAGAAAATGCGACAAATGAAGGCACGGTTGCACACAAATAATTGAAGAAGAAAGATTATAAAGCTCTCTTTATAATTTATCAATGCGTTGATCCAGATAATTTTGAAAAGGTTAGTGATGTAGCATCTGCGAAAAAAGCTTCGGAAATTCTAGAGAAATCGTTTGGAGGTGAAAAAAAGGTGAAAGATGTGAGGTTACAAACTCACAAAAGAACCTATGAATTGCTTCAGATGGAGGACAATGAAAGTATAACTAATTTCTTCACTAGGGTTACTAAATTGGTGAATCAAATCAAAGTATGTGGAGAAGTATTGACATCAAAATCAGTTGTTGCAAAGATCTTAAGGTCATTGGCTCAAAATCCGACCACGTGGTAGTAGCCATAGAATAGGTAAAATTCTTGTCAACATTGACAGAGGAAAAGCTTCAGGGTATGCTTGAATCTCATGAACAAAGAATGACTAAAAGATCTGCAGGAAAGTCGAAGAGTGATGTGACTTTGAAAGCGTAATCAGCAAAAGAAAATAAAGACAAAGGAAGTTGGAATAACAACAAAGGAAAATAAGGCTACAACAATTCGACTGGTCGAAATCAGTAAGAAGGAGACTAGTCAAATTTGAGAAAACCCTGGAACCAAGGTAACCAAAGAGGTGGTGTTGCAGGTAGAGGAAGAGGTGGTGGTCGAAAACCTGATAAAAGTCACGTTTTGTGTTAGAATTGTCATAATTATGGTCATTATTCTAATGATTATCTTGAAAAGAAGAAGAATCAAGAAACTGATGCAAAGCTGGCGAAACATGAAGAAAAAGAGATGTTGCTGATGGTTACAACGAGAGATGAAGAGAGATTCAAGGACCATCGGTACTTAGACTCAGGATATTCATTACACATGTCTGGAAGGAAATATTGGGTTGTCAACATAAAGCCCTCAATGAAGAACATGGTGATATTTGCAAATGACAATACTCTAACAACTGAAGGTATTAGTGATGTTCTAATTATGAGGAAAGATGGAAAAAGGTAAGTAATTTCCAAAGTTTTGTACATACTAGGCATGAATAGAAATTTGCTCAGTATAAGACAATTGGTCGAAAAGAATTACAAAGTGTCGATTGAAGACAAGATGATGAGAGTTCTCGACTCAAGTGGTAGGTTAATCTTGATGGCACCAATGTCTCAGAATAGAACCTTCAAGATTGAGCTTAATGTGATGGAGCATAAGTACCTTGCAACAGCAGCTAGCAGATATGAATGAATATGGAATTATAGACTTGGCCATCTCAATTTCAAAGACATCAGAGATTTGATGAAAAGAAATATGGTTTTAGGATTACCAGAAATCAACATTCCAAGTGAAGTGTGTGAAAAATGTGTTCAGGTGAAACAACACAAGAATAGCTTCAGCAAGGATGCAAGAAGCAAGTTGAAGGCAATTCTTGAAGTCATATACTCTGACGTGTGTTAACCTATCCAGGTGGACTCAATTGGAGGTAATAGACACTTTGTCACATTCATAGATGATTTTAGTCGAAAACTGTGGACTTTCCTGATCAAGAAGAAAAGTTAAGTGATCGAGGTATTTTCCAAGTTTAAATCTATAGTCGAAAGACAAAGTGGTCGAAAGCTAAAGATTATGAGGAATGATGGTGGTGAAGAGTACCTGTCAAAAGATTTCGATGCATTGTGTTAGAAAGAAGGGATTATGCATGAGAACCATCATGAATATGGTGAGTGGTATGTTGGGAGGCAAGCATTTACCCAACGAATTATGGGGAGAAGTTGTGTCGATTGCAACATACATCTTAAGTAGATGTCCAACAAAAAATCTAGAAGGAACCACGCCAAAAAAATGTTGGTCTGGTGTCAAGCCTAGTCTAAGTCATCTGAAGGTGTTTGGATCTATAACATATAGACATGTGCTAGATCAGTGGACAAGAAAGCTTGATAACAAGTCGAGTCAAATGACCCTAATAGGATATCATTCAACTAGAGGATACAAGTTGTTCGACCTAGTGAACAAGCATATTGTGATCACTAGGGATGTGATCATAGATGAGCTTAAGGAATTAGATTGGACTGAAAACATAAAGAAGGATTAAGTGAGAATCTTATGTGAAGAACCAGCTAGCGAAGTCGAAAGAGAAGTTTGACAAGAAGAAGTCAGAGGTGAAGCAGGCCCAAGAAGACCTCAACGAACAAGACACATGCTTGCAAGGTTGTAAGAATGTGTGATTACATCAGATGATATTGTTGCAACCCAAATTTTGACCCCATAGATCTTCATCATCATTCTAGGTTCATCTTCATTTTTTTATCTAACCTTAACCTATTTCAAGTTTGTCTCTGTTAAGTTACAGGAGAATTAGGGTTTCGTACAGTCAGGAATCGAGGTTTCGATGGTTCAATCAGTCAATGCCTTGGATTGATTCTTCGTGAAATAAGTCTCTACATCATCAAAGATACTGCATTGGGTCAAGTATGAGTCCAATTTAAGGTTGTCACCCAAAGATCAAGGACAGTGCAATCCAGGACACCCGATTAGGATTTCTGATCAGGAAAAGTCAAATGTAGTTTGACTTTTGATTTAAAAGGTGTCCCAATGACGGAGTTATGGTCCATGAAGCTCATATGGCTTAGGGAAGTCCACTAAAGAAGTTTCAAGATCTCAGAACACCCAGAACATCAATAGTCAATCCGGTAGCTATCGATCAATCGCTCGTTTGACTGAAAAGTCAACTCTTTAACCTTAAGGAATTTGACCTCAAAGTGTGAAGAAAAAATGTTCCTAATAACATATTGAACCTATCCATGAAGTTTCATGACCATTGGATCAAGGATTGAGGAGTAATCATAAAAGTCGAGAATTAGGGTTTTGAAAAGGGCAAGACCATAACTCCCTAACCACACATCCAAATGAGATGGTTCAAAGCTTGTTGAAAAGGTCTTGACAAGCCCTAAAAAGTGTAAAACTTACCCATGGGCAAAAAATGCATAGATTTGGAGTGATAGTCAAAATCATCACAAGAGGGAGAAAACACTTAGAAAAATTCAAAGTTTCTGGCCTTTTTAGGCATATTTTCAGCCATCTTTGAGGGGTTTTTTGACCTAGTTCCACTTGGAATATGAAACTTCAGTAAACATGAAAGTTGTAGAGCTCCATGAGGGATTTCCAAAAAGTACTAGAACTCTTCCATAGCCCTTGTGAGCTGAGAGTTTCGAATTAAGCAAGTTGGGCCTGTGCACTAGTTTGTCAACTTGTCAAAACTCAACATAGACTTGGTTACCAACCATGTGCTTCATTTATAACCATGGAATGACCTCTGATAGGATGTATTAGATTGAAACTTGGACTGAATCAGACAAGAATCCAAGCAAATCCCAATTTCTTGACAAGACGCATTAGTTTAATGAGAAAAATGCAAAAGTTACACCATGAGAGAGAGTATTGGTGGCTGCAGCAGGTGGGGGTCCTTGCTCACTCAAATGTCACTTCTCACATCTTATTTCTAGCTAATTTTTAAGGGATAAACTCCTTGCAAGCAAGCAAAGCCTGCTGAACCAAAACCACTACATGGATTTCATGAGATTTTCACTAAAAATCACCTTGAAGACCAAAATCCAAATTTGCCCCAACACCTCTCTTGGCCTATAAATAGAGGCTTCATCCCACTCCTTTAAAGACACCAGAGCTATCCAAAACAGAAGGAACACACAACTCTCACTCTTTCCCTCTTTGCTTGAAAGTGAAGAAATTCACAAAACCACCAAATATTGCCTCTTTTTATTTTTCACACCAACATCATTTCTAGCCATGAAACCATCATAAAAACCATATACACAAACTTAAAATGACCTTTTGAGTCTATTCCCACCATTAGTTTCATCAAAAGATCCATAAATCAAAAAGTCAACTTCTCTCACACCATAGTTTGACTTTTGTGCTTGAAATGGACAAATTCACTACATAGATCCATTTCCATCATTTTGACACTTTGAACACTCATATTCATATTATATTAGCTGTCCATAACCTCAAACAACAACTGGAAGTCTATTTGTGAGATCTGTCCACAAGATTGCCTCTTTTTCTTCAAGAAGAAGTAATAATCTCAAAGCTTGCAGATAAGGAAGGAGTTCTTGCTTATATTTAGCTTAAGTGTGGGAAGACTACAAGAGGTATGTAGTTTTGAACCTACTCGTCATTATGCATATGAATGTATGGTTTTTGTTTTGATATTGCTATGCTAGAGTTGTAATCTTTGCTGTCAAATATATGTGAAACCTATACCATGTATGGATGGCTGTTGGAATGTCATTTGGTTTAGCTAATGTGTTGCTATTTTTGTGAAAATATGCTTTTGAATGTATGATAAGGATAAGCACTAGCATTGTTATGTTGAAATAAACCAAGCTGTTTTGGAAATTGTTCAAGTTTAGGTTTAAGTCTAGGTTTAGGTTTTATTGGTTCAAGCCATCATTATCATGTTTTTTGTGTATGGACCTTCATTTAGTGCATTACTTGAGTCTATCTAGCATAAGTAGAACCTACTTATTGAACTGTCATTGGAGTTCTTTGCTCAAGAACTACTGTTGGGATTTGTATGGAGTTTGGGCATGTCAATTCATATTGATGTACTTAGGGTGGTTAACACTTTATTTTGGATTACTTCATCCTTGGTTTAACTGTGTGATGACAGGTTTATAGAGTTTGTTTAGGTCTAGTTGTGGCTTCCTTGTTGGAGTTGTGATTTAGTAACCTCATGCTGTGTTGGATCAATTTATTTTGCTTTGGCCATGTTCGAAGTTATGACTATGTGGTCATTGGACTGTTCTTGAAGGCTGAGTTTGGTCAACTCATGTCTGTTGCTTCTCTTTTAGAGGGTATGTTTTACTTGGATTTTCATCTGAGGAGAGGTTATAACCAGATTATTGCAGTTGTGGCTGTGAGGTGTAGGTTGTTTAGTTGGGAGTTTAGACAGTCTGTGGATAGAGCTAAGTTTTAGATGGTGACTGTAATTAGGATAGTTTGTGGATGTTTGTTCCTTTTTATATTATTGTTAGAGATTGTTTGAGGTTGTACTGTCAACTCATGGTGGTATGCTTTAAGTTTATTGACTCTTTGTTTGAGAATACATCATTCTTGACTTGGCATGGTGATGTTAAGATTGGTGGTACTGCTCAGTTCTAAGTCAGATTCCTTGTTTGATCAGTTGAGTTGTGACCTTTTGCTGTGAATTTAGTTTGTTGGATTGATTTGAGGCTTTGACATTGTAACCATGTTGCCAATGTTTGTCTTTGAGGTCTGGTTGTGTCAACTCATTATACCTGGTTGTTATCAAAATTTTATTTCTCATATTAAAAGTTGGCTATGTTGTGGTTTTTTTTTTCATTTGAAGTGTTTATCTGGAATTAAGGTTGATGATCAAGAACTGGTTCCTATATCTGTTTTGCTAAACTCCTCTTGTCAATTTTAAATATTGCACTAGTGTCTTGGAAGACAAACTGTGTTTTTGTTAGTGTCACCATGTATATTGGTTTGAATCTATGCCAAGACTTGAATTGCAAACTTTGATGATGTTGATTGAACACCTGCTTGCTAATCCATGATGGCAATTTTCTCAATTTTGGCTGTTTAGCTGAGATTAGTTTGGATTATAAGGTTTCTGTTTATTAGTTTTGTATCAGTATTTGCTTTAGGGTTTGTTAACCTCTTTTGTCTCCAAGCTTCCTTTTTTACAATTTATGTATGTGAAGTTCCTAATCTACTACATTTTGAATTGATAGCAGTTGCTGTCCTAAGTCACTTGTTTTAACTTGGTCTGGATGCAAAGTCTTTTAAACACAATTTCACCAATTTGCAGCTCAACAACCACATTGTGATTCAGTAGGAAACTGATTTCTCCCTTTGAATTTAACCTTTGAGTATTGCTTTTCAAACATGAGCAGACTTGTGTTGGTCTTGAACTCACCCTTTTTGATCATCTTGTTTTGGTTGTGGTCAATTCATACTCTTCATTGCAGCTCATATGTTTTTTCTTCTAGTAACATTTTGATTTATCTTGTTGTTAAAGCTTGATCTTTGTTGCATTTAAAGCATGAACAAGATTTGGTTAGGATCTAAACTCACCAATTTTGAGTCCTAAAGCTCCAAGATGCATCTCAAGCTTCTTTTTTCATTTCCATTCGCATTCCTTTGTGTGTGCATTATTTGAAGAAACAACTGATACCATTGAAATCCTCATGGAAAACAAGTGATTTTGACTAAATTTTCATGTAATTTGATTAAGATTTGAAGAAGTTAGAGTGAAATCGTTTTTGACTTTTTGCCTTGAGCTTGCCTTGCATATTGCCCAGAAATCTTGCCTTGTTAGGTATAAGATTTAATGGGGGTGGCTTGATACATTGGATTTATCGCCACCCCAGTGGTTACTTGGCTTGCCTTAAGTACTTGTCATTCCTTGTAAACCCGTGTTAGACCCTCAGCGAGGGCTTTTTTGCTTAATTTCTATGATTTTTCAAGATTTTACTATTTTTTTTCTTCCTTTTCCATTATGATTCATGCGTGTGAAGTGGTCTAGTTGACTAAATTTTGTGTCCATGACCCCAAGGTCTTGGGTTCAAGCCTTGGGTGAGACACTTCTTTATTTTTAGCAAAAGATTTATTTGATTTTATTTAATTTTTTTATTAAATTTCAAATTTCCATAACTTTCTCAATTTTAATCACTTTTAAATGATTCTTTTTGCTAAATTTTTGTATTAATGTATATTTTCATAGAATGTTTAAAGAATTCTAAAATTCTTATTTTTATAAACACTTTGCATTATGAGAAGATTGTGATTCGCTTTAGGGTTTTTACCCTCTTATCTCTCATTTCTTCATTTTAAAACTTTGACTTTATTCCTCTCTGAGTTTTATTTGAAGATGACATGAACATGGATTGTTAGCTTCCTTGTGTATTTAAGTTTGAATTTCAACTTTTCTTGTAAGCATTTAAGTGGTTCACTTTTATAAACTTTTGATTATCCTCGTGAGATTTTGAACCTTTTGTTTACATTGTTGTGACATTGTTGGGTTATGTATGATATTCTTTACCTTTACCCTTGATCCTAGCTTTAGGATCTGAGTCTCCGTACTCATGTTTAACGTTCCGCCGTGGATATTTCTCTACCATAACCATCTCAACATAGATTCAGGAGTCGCCACACTCCATGTAAGTACTTCCCTATGAATGCTTACATCCCCCTGGAACCTTGACTACAGTCAAGAGTTCCTCACCCCTAGTTAGGGGAACTATGAATGCTCTGATTTCTCGTTGCGAATACGTAGGCACAGGATGCGATTTCTTGGCGAGCTCACTAACAACTAACTTCCTATTTACCTTTGCCATAGGACTTGGAGTCGTCGTGCTCTATTTAGTCGTTCCGCCTTGGACATTCCCTTCCTTGCTAACTTAACTTAGTTTAGAGTCGTCGCACTCTATGTAGGTGTCTCACCGCAGACGTTTACTCTTTTCCCTTTGGAACCTTGACCACAGTCAAGAGTTCTTCACCCCTAGTTAGGGGAACTACAATTGCTCTAATTCCATTCCCATCAGGATACGTAGGCACGAGATGCGATGTCTTGGCGAGCATACTTTGTACATACTTCATACTTTATATACTTTAGATCTTTACCTTAGCAACCAACTTTAGCATAACACAAATACTAACAAGAGGTTCCTGTAGAGTACTACAAATGTTTAGGATGTGAAATACCTACCCTAGGCACAACCAACCCCCGAACCTTTAGATCTCTTAGCTTCGTTGTTACGTAAAATGTTTTTCTTTCTTTAAACCTTTCCTTTGGATAAATTAAAGTCCGATTGTGAATTTAAGAATTAAGATTCAAGTTAATCAATAGCTTGGTATCACGATTCTCAATGCAACAGAGATGGTCAATGAAGAAGGTGAGCTGGTACACTATGCTTTCTATGCAGATGTCGAACCAGACAATGCAATTGAGACATTGAAAGATTTGAAGTGGCTGAAAGTAATGAATGAGGAACTAGACTCCATCGAAGTTAACAACACTTGGTCACTTGTCAAATTTCCTCAAGACAAGAAGGCAACTGATGTGAAGTGGGTATACAAGGTGAAGCTCAATCCCAAAGGAGAAGTAACTCGACACAAGTAAAGACTTGTAGCAAAAGGATTTCTTCAGAAAGAAAGAATTGATTTCGACAAAGTCTTTGCACCAGTTTCTAGAATCGAAACAACTGGGTTGGTTATTGAACTAGCAAACATGAACAACTAGTACACGTGTCAGATGGATGTAAAATGTGCATTTCAAAATGTCCCTTAGATGAAGAAGTTTATGTTGCACAACCAACTGGATTTGTGAAACAAGGTGAAGTAAGAAAGGCGTACATGCTGCAAAAAGCCATATATGGACTTAAGCAAGCTCCAAGAGCTTGGAATAAGAATATAGATAGTTTTCTAAGGGAGAAGGAATTTGTGAAGTGGACAACTGAGCGTGAAGTATATGTAAGGAGAATTTTGATGAAGAACAACTTAAGCAAGCCCATTCTCAATTCTTTCACCAATAGTCACAATATCAACAAAGTTTGGCGAAGAACTGCCCACCATTTTCTCATAGTACAACCCTCGCAAAGCGCCCATAAAGATATCAACCAACTTAGTGTCAGAAAGAGTAGGTCGCACACGAGATGCCAGTTCGTGCCACCTTTACACATATTCCTTGAAAGTTTTAGTTGTACGCTGAGCTTGATTCTGTAATTGCAATCTGGTAGGAGTCAAATCAAGATTATACTTGTATTGTTTCAAGAATGCTTATGACAAGTCTCTCCATGAACGAATCTTGCAACGCTCTAATTCCATATATCAATCCAAAGAAGCTCCAGACAAGCTATCTTGGAAGCAATGAACCAGCAATTTATCGTTGTCAATGTAGGATGCCATATTTCTGCAGTACATGATCACATAACTGTGAGGACAACTTAACCCTTTGTACTTTGGCAGTTATGGAATCTTGAATTCTTATGGCAGCACAACATTAGGAACCAAACACAAGTCTTTGGCTTCCATGCCGAAAGCAGAATAACCTTCAATCGCCCTGATTCTTTGATCCAACAATTTATAGTCAACATGCCTGATATGATCAGCAGGTCTAACAAGAGTCTGTGGATTTGGAAGTTGTGATGTAGCTGAAGTAGGTATCTGAGGAGAAGCAAACTGAGACAGATACACCAACCCAGGATTTACCATTTGACCAGCATTCTGACTCATCTGAAACCCATATGGATAACTAGTAGGAGGTACCACAGCAGCAGAGGATGTCCCAGGGTAGGGCGTTCCAGGATGAACATTCTGAACAACAGTTTGAGCAGGTTGAGACAAAACCGGAACATGAATAGGAGGACCCCTATAAATATGCGCCTGAGGAATTTCATGATCATCCTAGCTTACCACAGGAGGTGGAATCGGAGCAGGCATGCCCCATGGGTATGCACCAGAATTCCCATTGGGCATGGGTGCAACAAAAGGTTGATAAGTAACAAAGGAATTACCACTGACAATCTGCGGAGTGAAATTCAGAGGCATTCCCCATGGGAAGGCAACATGCATTCTATTCGGACCGGGCTGACACTTGGTAGGTTGACAGTGGGTTGAATAACAGTCCCAACCGATGCTTCAACAACAACAGGAGAAGAAGTGACAACAGGAGGAGAAATTACCATATGAGTGACAACAGTTGCATCAGTGATGGTCGTAACAATAGAAGCACCAGCCGCTGCGTCCTTCTGAGCATGAAGGAACTCCATGATAACATCCATGTTGGTATGGAACTGATCCATCCGACCTTGGAAATGGGCCAAAGTTTCCTTATAGGCAGCATTCTCTTGTTCAATATCAGCCATGATCTTGGATTTGCTTGAGGTGAGTGAAATAGCGACGTCGAGTCGTCGTCTTGCTATAAGGCGGAGACGAACAATGTAAGCATTTTATTTTCTGGATGAGGGACGTGCATATGTACGCATGAATGAATGCAATGTATGCAAAAATAAAATTTTAAATTCTAGGAATTCGTGAGCTTTTATCTTTGTAAGCAATAATCATAAAGCAATTAAATAAAGACACAAAGATAAAACTGAGAAGAAAACTCTTCATTCAATCAATGAGGTAAAGAAGTACAAGTTCAAATACAACTCAAATATATGCCTTTTGGGCTAAAACAAGATAAGCATGAATCCTATCAAAAACCACCCTACAAATAGACAAGAAATGAAAAACAACCCGAGGAGTCTTGTGCACCAGCACATCAACATATGCATATTTCAACAACCCTGGTAAGTCCTCCAGTGCGTGCTCGACAAATTTGGCTAGACGGTCATGTGCTCAATCCAATACTCCGTATCCTTCATGTAGAAACGCCTCTTTCTGATCCAAGAGGACTTACAGATGGCGACTCTGGAGCTCCCAATGAGTACTCTCTAAGTTGGACTGACTGATCTCCTCTTGGTTCTGATGTGCATGATCTTGCAGCTTCTAAATATCACCGAAGGCTTTGTTGAGCTCGGCTTGACAATGAGAAAGATCTTTCACCAACTGGTCAACACAGTCTTGTTCACTATGCAACTTTGTCTTGTACTATAATAACTTTCCTTGAAGTTCCGCTAGTTGCTTCTTGTAGCTTAACTCTTCCTTATGGGCTTGATACTGAGTGTCAGCAAGTTGTCTCTTCTTTGAAGCTAGTCTATCATACGTACTCTTCAAAGTATCACCTACTTTCCTCTGCTTGTTCTGTTCAACCTCCACCTCTTTGAGCATGAGCCCCCTCTTCTGGCGAAGATCCATCTATAAGCTTTCCTTCTCGGATGTGACTTTATCAAGGTTGAGACGAAGATCAACGTTCTCCTTCTTCAACACTTCAATAGCCTGCTTGAGTTGATCAACTTCAGATGGAGGAACAATGGCAAGTTCAGGAAGCTTGGAATTCATGGAAGGCTCAAAAGGAAATGATAGCAAGATCACTTGGACTCGTTCCTTAACCCATTGCGTGTAGGCTTCTTTTTCTATGAAATTTTCTTACCCAACTCATATCTTCCTTCACGGTGAATTTATGCCCATGCAACACTAAACCTTTTTAGTAACCCCATGTCATCAACCCCTTCATGAAAGATGAACTCTTCCACTACCTCAGGATTTGGCTTGTCAAGCATAGAATACCCCAATTGATAGAAGACAAGTCTCAAATTGTAGTTAATGTTACCCTTTATATCCAAGATATGTACATTGGAGAATTTACCACAATGAAGAATGATTCTGGTATCGCCGTAAACTCGAGAATACCAAGAGATGTCATCAGCAGTAAGAGACATGATCCTTTGAGACCATTTGAGATTTCCACTATTCTCAACGAAAGGACCTTTCTGCGGCATATGAGACATGAACCAATGGTATAACATAGGAGCACAACATACAATAGTTCCTCTCTTCTTTTCATTCCTCGAATGAATAGAATAATAGGTATTAACAAGAAGTGTAGGAACCAGGTTCTTAGATAAGAAGATACTGATGGCAGCTTGATCTACGAAATCCTCCATGTTCAGAAACAAAACGATCCCATATATCAGTCAAGCAAACACGGTGTTGAAAGCCTTCTAGCTTCCAACTTCAGAAAAAGAAACGACCTTGTCTACAAGAAACTTTGAAGCAAACCCTCGAATACCTTTTCCTTTAGTCTTGAGATTATCTTCACATCCTTCTTACTAATGCAAAGAGCTTCAACAATAAGAAGAAACTTCGAACAACTGCAGGTGTAGACAAAAGGAACCTGACTCTTGATCTCAACCCCTAGGATATGAGAGTATTCCTCAAGTGTGGGTGCTAACTGATAATCCTGAAACGTGAAGCATCTTAGTGGCGGGTCGTAGAACTAAACAAGTGTATGAATGACAGTAATGTTGACTTCAGTGTTGAGGATGGCTAAACGATTTCCATAATCATCTCTAAAAACACCTTTCTTATCTTCAACCATACAGGATGCCAAACCCATCAAAGTCTTCAGCTTGGGCTCTACAAACTTGTAGCTAAAGATACCCCTGCAACTAGTACTCATCTTCTATGAATATGCCAACAAAGAATAAGCTCTCGAATAACCTGGAAATACACATGCAAAAAGATTAATTGTTATGATGAAATGGTATACAACACAAGAATCACGAAGCCAAGCACAATCTGAACAATCAAATATGCATAATCTGAATATCTGCATAGAATTCTGTGTCAGTGCAAAAATATGACGCGCGTGAGAGAACAAAATATATGAAGAGTCTTGGTTTCCTGCAAAAAGCCAATATCCCTCTCATAGGCATGATCTAGTCTTCTAAAAGGTGGGCCCTACAAGGTCTCCCAAACCATTGGACTTAGGTGAAAATCCCCCGCTGTAGTGAATTCTCGCAGGATGAAGGTATTCTCAAGTGAATCACGGTCTGGGATGTGGCTCTCGTGACAACCCAATGCGCAAAACGCAGGCGTCACGACTATCCACACTCTATCCTGTATGTATGCTCAAGCCTGTGTAATGGGATTATCTCTCAAGTAACATCTACCCATCCCAACAACAACATAATATATCAGATATCCAGAATATGCAGCATATGAATATTTAAAGTAGTAAAGAAATGTAGTAAATAACATATAGATAAAGCAAGTAAGGCATAAAGATAAACACCCAAACAAAACTAGGCGAGACCCCAACTTGCAAGAGCAAGGACTCCCCAATAGACTCGCCGACTGAAGCTAGCGGGATTATACTTGAGTGAATCGCACACTCGAAGATACAACAGAGTCGCCACCAAAATTTATTTAGTCCCAAAGGACAAGGAAAATATCGATAAAACCCAAAAAGAAGAGAAACGGGTAAGGGGGCCAGTTATGTGAAAGGAAGGTACTAACACCTCATGCATCCGTCGTACCCGACGAAACCATTTCCTTTACTTTTAGGCTTGGATGTATTATCTATCTAAAGGCTTCTAGCTAAAAGTATAATGGGAAAGAAAAGAGAGAGAGAGAGAGAGAGAGAGAGAGAGAGAGAGAGAGAGAGAGAGAGAGAGAGAGAGAGAGAGAGAGAGAGAGAGAGAGAGAGAGAGAGAGAGAGAGAGAGAGAGAGAGAGAGAGAGAGAGAGAGAGAGAGAGAGAATGCTCGCGGAGGATTGGAGCCCTCGTGCCTACGTATCCTCATAGTGAAATGAGAAATTAAGAGCTCAGTAGTTCATGGAACCAAGAAAGAGAGAGAAAAAGGTGGAAGCAGGTGGCCCGCCAAGATTTTGCAATCTCGTGCCTACGTATCCTCATAGTGCAATGAAGAATTTAGAGCCTACATAGTTCGGGGAACTAAGATAGAGAAAGAAAAGGAAACGGAAACGGTGTCAAAATGAAGAGTGAAAGGAAATAGCAAGAGAATAGTGTCAAAACCAAGAAAGAAAGGCAAAGGAAGAGTCTACTGAGGAATACGAAAGAAAGGTGATAGCTCCACTGGAGAGAAAACAAAAGCATGGTGTAGGAACCAAGAGAATAAAGAGACAAGAATCAAGGTAAAGGTAAGATCTATAGGGGACTCGGTGTATTAATTGGCAGACAGTGATTAACCAAAGAAAGGTAAGAGTAAGACTCTGTGGGGTAAGTAAAAGGTTGGTGTCAACAGACGGGCTGTGATGAACCAGAATGAGAGTATTGAACCAAGGGAATATGTTTGACTCTCTAGGAAATTCGGTGTGTTAACTGATACAAAGTGGTTAACCGAAAGGATGGGTGTGGAACCAAGCGGAGGTTATGACCCAAAGGACGGGTGTAGAACTATGCGAAAGTTGTGACCTAAAGGACGAGTGTGGAACCAAGCGAAGGTTGTGACCCAAAGGACGATACACCGATTGAACAAGCATTACTTGACCAAAGGAAATTGTATTTGAACCAAACAAGGTTATTAACCCAAAGGTACGAGTGTTTGAACCAAAGAAAGGTTGCTAACTGTAGGGGATTCTGTGTTTTAACAAACATACTATGATTAACCGAAAAGAATGAGTGATTAACCAAGAGAAGGTGATTAACTCAAGAAAAACTCAGTATGTTAATAGGCAGACTGTAATTAACCAAGGAACAGATGATTAACCAAGCGAAGGTGATTAACCCAAGGAAGGTTGGTTTTAATAGGCAGAATGTGATCAACCAAAGAATGGGGATGAACTAAGAGAAGGTTGCGAATTCCTCCAAGGATTCAGTATTTAACATCCAGACTGTGATTAACCGAAGAAAAGGATTACGACTCTGCTGGGGGAGACAAGAATTTGGCTTTAACCAAAGAACGGTTGATTAGCCAAAGGAAGGGGTGATTATAAATCTTTTGGAGAATCAAAGAATGGTGGTTGGCCAAAAGAGAAAGGAGTGTTGAATTGAAAAGAAAAAGTTAATCCCAGAGACAAATGATTAGGGTGTAAGTGATCAAGGATCGAATCGATTGTGGAACAAGAGACGCTACAGTAAGGAGATAGAAATGACTATTTCAGGCACATAGTCATTCGTCCCATACCCAAAATAATCAGAATGAGTGTAGAAATTCTCTACTCTCATTCCTTCCCTAACACCAAAGTATAATGCGAAAATCGAAATTGACAGAGTAAAAACGCCAATTTGTACAGTGCTCCAACGTGTTGTGCGAACTTTCAACTCAGCAAGGGACCGAGATAACAAGGCTCTAAAGGATCTTAAAGAGAAGAAAGAGGGAAAGTAACAAATCAAAACAAGGTTTCGATCAATTAATCGAAACTGAATGAACAAGCCAACAATATTTCATACAGAACGAAAGATCGTCAAAGCTAGTGTGTGAAGTAATGATTATACAGAATTAAGTTCATTCAAATGAAGAACAAACATAATACAATCAAGAAGAAATTGCAAGGCAGTAACAAACATCAATTAACATGCATCACTAATCATGTTAACATGTGGACAAAAGAGTGCAAGGATGATCATAATCATATAATGTCAAAATTACAAACAATTACATAATCAATAAATCGAGCATCTAAGTTTACATACATGCTTCAAACAGAGGCTAACAACTCATAAAACATCCACAAATATCAAGCATATCAAGCCATGGAAATTAGATGAGGAAAGAAGATCAAACAAGCTTGAAAAATCACAAAAATGGTATTCTGGTTCAGTGTTAATCGGTTAACCATTTTCTAGTTCAAAATGGTTAATAAATTAACCTTTGGAAAAAAAAGCAGATTTTTGCTGAAAACAGGGGTGTTAATCGATTAACCATTTTGCACTAGCAAATGGTTAAACGATTAACCTTGTAGCACTGACATAAAATTAGTTTTTTTAAAAGCACTTTTAGCAACTTATCAATTATGCAATCACTCACATGTTAGGGCAAACATTTGTGCATGAAAATCAAGTTCAAAATCAACAATTAAGCATCAATTGAATCAATTAATTCATCAAGAACAAAAATCAAACAATGGCATAATCAATTCACAAAAAAAAAATCTAATATACACCACAAACAATACGAAAGTGACCGAAAACAGTAAATTAAGTGAGAAATTCCAACCTACATGGCGGAGGATTGCCTTGGTGATTGTTGCAAGTGAATTGTGATGAGAATAATCAGATAAATCTTAACTTGTGTCTGAATCGTAGGGAAACCGAGCAAAATGCGGCGAAAATTCCAAATACGAATTTGCACCGAAGAAACTTGAGATAACCACTTGAGTTGAAGAAAACGTTACTGAAACTCCAAAAGTCCATGTAGAAATGCAAGATAATGAAGGTTAAGCTCAAGAGAAAATCATTTTCAATGTGAAAGTTGCTACTCTTCAATGGTGGAAATTGAGCTCTAGTGTGGTTTGGGAAGAATATGAAGATGATTGTAAGAAAAAGTTGCAGAAACTTTAGAGAGAATGTGAGAGAGAAGAGTGAAAATTGAGAGAGAATTGTGAACAATGGTCGAAGGTGTGAAAAATGGTTGAATCCCCCTAAGCAAAAATGCCAAGGTTCCTTTATATAGAGTGGAGGTTTGGAGTTGCTAGGTTTGGAATGTACTTTGGAGTTTGCTTTGGAACTAGCCTTAGAGTTAGTTGCATTTAACCCACTGAGTCGAAAGTTGACTCGGTGAGTTAGTTTGTTAACTCGGTGGAGCAATCCCAATGTAAGTCTAAATCCAATGGTTCACATACTTGCAAATAAAGTTACATGGTGGTCTTGATTCAAAGTGATGTATTGGAATAAATGCCTTGAAGTGTCTTGAAAGGTCTTGAAATGTCTAGAATATTCCACACAATGCTAGAACCAAGTGAACCCCAAAAATAGAGTAAAAGCCGCTGTCATGAAAATGCAGCAAAATCTGCCAAAATACAAGGGTTAATCGATTAACCATTTTGCACTAGCAAATGGTTAATCGATTAACCAGGCCAAAATTTGCCCAATTTTCTTGAAGAAAGGAGTTATGACCATGGTTCCAATTTTCCACCCTTTGCTTTGATGAATAGGCATAAAAGCCATTGTTTTTTACTTGTGTTGATGGTATGATGTCTTTGTGAAGACATGGTTAATCAATAGGGATGAAAAACAAACCCAGACCTGCTCCGAAATTAACGGGGAAAACTCGATTTAATTGGGTGCGGGGGAAACCCGATTCTTAACTACGGGTGCGGGTGCGGGAAGACACTAAGACCCACCCGCACCCACCCCCGGATAATGCATTTTACTTTAATTTCCTTATTTTACTTATTTTAATATTCATTTATTAATTATATTTTTAATTAAATTATTAATTCCCTTATTGCAACTAAAATATCAAATTAATCAAGTTAATATTTATTTACTAATTAAAGTTTTAATTAAATAATTAATAAATTTATTAAAATAATCAATTTTTAAATTAAATTATTAATTTTTATTGCAATTAAAAAGAAACTAGTTTTTTGCGGGTGCGGGTGAGGCGGGTGCGGGTGCACCCGTTCTCCACCAGGGGCGGGTCTGAACGGTAAATTTTTACCCACGATTGGGTTTGGGGGCGGGGGCGTGTGTGTTACATGGAGGCGGGTGCAGATGCGGGTATAGTTAAACCCGCCCCGTTCCGTTACCATCCCTATTAATCGAGCTTCGAAAACCTGAATATTCCTGCAACAAAAACCATAGAGAAAAAGCCAATGCGTATGCCAGTGATGCGAATGCACATGCTTATGCAAAAGGCAAAAGCGAAGGTCAAATATCGGGTTACGATAGACGCAGATGAAGTTAAATTTGTAAACATAAAATTGGGGTTCAGACCACAAGCGCTAGCTCCCGAGGATGAATATTTGACCGCCCTACTCTAGGAGAGCATGATGATGGAAGAAAAGAAGACTTGTTGAAAACCTTTAATTATTCTAGGCGTTAAGCCATATTAATTTTAGTTTAACTTATAGGATTGGTTTGTTAAAGCGAGTTACTATCTCTTTCATTTTTATGGTTAAATTCTTATGACATTATTTTTTTTTTATGGAGGCACCCTTTTCCCCTATGTTGGTAACAAGGAATATGGGTTTATAATAAGGCGTCTCACATTATTATATAAATTTGGAAATATTGTTACTTTGTTTTTCAAGAACCGAAGTGAGAAATATTACCAAAACCATCCCTGGAGTGAGCACTTATAATGGATCCTCAAGAAGGAATCTTTGTCGCCCACAGAGGAAATTATTTATGTTGGATCTTCATGACCAAATCCTTGTCGCCCATAGAGGTGATTATTTATGTTGGATTCTCATGAAGAAATCCTTGCCACTAACAGAGACAACTATTTATGTTGGATCCTTGTAAAAGAATCCTTTCCATCCACAAAGGAAACTACTTGTGCTAGATCCTCATCCTCGCTGCCCATAGAGGTGATAATTCTCGATGGAGGGATCCTTGTCGCCTTCATGGCGATCGTTCATAATATATCCTGATAAAGAGATCCTTTCCTCTTTATTAAGTCATATAACAATATTTTTGCATATTCAGAGCAATGTCCAGGAATTTCTTACAATAAAACTAGTAATAATAATGAGGAAAAAGTATCACATGCTACAACATCATTAATCAATCCCTCAAGGGGTAAAAGGTACAAAAAGGCCCTTAAAGGCGCAAAAGGTGATTATAGAGAAACCCCTTTGGTAACAAATAAAAAAAAATCCTCCAAGAGCATAAATAACTAAGTCCTAAGGTCATTGACCCTCTTTTGGAGCCCGTCGTTCCTTGGGAATATTCTTTGAGAAATCACTGCTCCATTTGGCAATTTCCTCCATTACCTTTTTGCCTTCATGCTTAGTTCAGGTGCTTTCATCAGGAGACACTCCAGGCTCTATAGAAGGAGGAACATTCTCATCAACCTCTAACTGGCCATCACAAACCACTTTTAACAAGTCCATTTGGCTCAGGTCCAACCTAGGGTGAAGGAAGGATTTTTTCTTCTTTGACCGCTCAAATATTAATCAGAAGTTTCCACTAATTTGTACTTGAAGGCGAACAACTCCTCCTTAATTTATTTTAGGAATTGAGGGCCTCTTCAAGAGACCCCTTCAAACTTTTCACAGGTTCAGTGTAAGCCTGAACTTCTGGCCAACCTTCTTAAGTAACAATTTGTAATCCTCATTCTCTTTGATTAGGGTCCCCAGTCTCTCTTTTCCCATGGAAATACTTTCATTTCCCAAAGCGATTTGGGATTTCAACTCGTCCACAACTTGGATAAACTTCTCTCATTTGACCCACTCCACATGTATAGCTTTTAGCAGGTAATTCTCTGCCAAGTTTTACAACTTGAGAGGTAACATACCACGGATGGCCTCAGAGTCTCCAAGGAAGTCCTATAGTAAAGGGAGGAAAGCTCCACTAAAATTGACAACATAAAATGTGAAATCAATCCACAAAGAAGATAGTGTGTGAGATTTATCTTTTACTGGAGAATAAAACCCCCGCCTTATCTTTTCCAAGGACTGCTGCTAGATCACCTTTCAAAATTTGCGAAGAACTTCTGCATTCCCATTGGATATTAGGAGGGCATGTATTATTAGGGGTATGGACTTCATTATATATCTTACCCTCTTTGATCATTAGGTCTCCCGAGCGACTCTAGGGATTGTTTGTCATATGGCGCAAATTTTTTTCCTAGCCATGCACTCCTTCCTTTCAACTAGGGGAATGGAAAACATTTTATCTGCAAAGGCGCATAATAAAATCATAAGACACATGGAAAATAAATAATTTTGAAATAATGGTTTCCACGACTATAAACTTACTCAAGTATTTATCTAACTCACTTTTTTCTCCCTGGTCCAGGGAAATTATCGTGCGAGAACTCATGACTTTGAATTCATCAAGAAATTGAACCACTCATTTCTAAATAAGGGCAAGGTAGTCAAAGTTAAAACCAACGTTTGTCACTGGATCCCCCGTCCAACATAGGGGGATGTGGGGGGAGCCATTCTCCTTGGTCGTGACCATGGAGGCACTATCTCGCCCTCTAACCCTAATGAGCCTATCTTTCAATTTTTATGTAGTGACTAGAATGAGGTTCGAACAACATCCTTACTAGTAGAGCACCTAAAGTCATTCAGTCGCCTTTGGTTCCTTCCTCAGTACCGTAGAAAGAGAAGAACATCTTCCTATTGTGAGGAAAACCTCCAACTAATGATTTTGAACCCTCTTAATCATGCTCCAACCTTTATGTGTAATCTAGGAACGAGGAACATTTACGGTCACCAAGACCTTAGTCTCAAACTAGGTCAAATGGATTAAAAGCATTAATTCATGGATGACGAGAAAGTATAGATATAAATAAGGGGTGAGCAAGTTGTGAAAGGTGACTATATGGGATCTCTCTTCCTCAGAGCACGCCTCCAAAATGGTGTTTTATTCATGGTTAGTGTTGAAGGCTACAATCTGACTTCGAAAATCCTTAATCCTCTCCACAATTGTGTACAATGACTCACAGTCTTCCACATTACAACACTTAGCATCTAGAGCCGCCATCAATTGTTAGGAGCTTCCTGGTAAAGAACAAGAAGGAAAATAATCACTATAAAAACTATTAGGGCTCTCATAGCGCCAAAAAACATCTAAATCTAAGATTTTTTAGTTAATGGAGCCACTCACTCGTTCAACATTCCTCGAGCATTGTAAGTACATTGTAAAGCACTGTCTAATGTTAGAAGGCTTCATCGTCATACCATTATCATCTAAATATCTAATTATCGCCATAAAAGGAGAAAAGAGAATAAGTGGCGACATACCTATATTTGAAGACGATAATTAATGGCTTGAGTTTGAGAAAATGGGAAACAGGTATGTCATGTGCTTGAGGGGTTCTTGGACAGTTTTCACAAAGCTTAAGAATGAAAGATATGAGAAAATTTCAATAACATGTACTGAACTTCTTTTATAGAATTAGAAATTCATCCTTATGGGTAATCAACGACTTCTTACTAGGTATCCCAATGGTTGAAAAAATTCCACACGTCCCTAACACATGTAAGAAATTATAACCAATTTGTTTTCCCGAGGTTTAAATCGTCATTGAATTCATTTAATAATTCACATGCATCTCGACTGAAGTTTGGGGTTTTTTTTTAACCTCAACTGAAGTTTGAGGATCTAGCTCATTAACATCTAGAGGTTGACCTCAAGCCATATTCGAGGGACTCGCCTCTAGGTATGTCTGAGGGACTCGTTCCAAGAACGCCTGAGGGACTCGCCTCCAAATCCACTTGAGGGACTCGTCTAAATGAAAAGAGGCGGTTAAACTAAATCATTGTTCCCTTTATAATCCCCCGTGCTCAAGGGACTATTATTGTTATATTTGCAAGGACTATGTAGAAGGCACGACACAATAATCACCAAGAGGAAATGGATAACGTCCATATCCCAAATGAGGGTTCTTGTAGCCTTTTTCTTCCGATGCTCGCTTATCGTGATGAGGGCCTATCATTTGAATTAGTTGCCCTTTGATTGGGCTACTCACCTACTTGAGAGAATATGGGGAGCCACGTGTTCATACTCAGTAACGACTTGAGAGGCAATCAATGATGAGGGACATGTTCCCTTGAAAAATAACATAATAATCACTTTTTATCCATGCTCTTGAGAGATTGGATTGTTGTTACTTTGAGCCTAAATGAAACTTAGAAATACCTCAATCCTAAGATTGAGATGGGACATTCAAATCTCTTTAAAAAACACCATAAAAAGAGTTTTCCACCGTCACAATGTGAGTTTATTCTAACAAGAATTGTTGTTACTTTGAGCCTAAAATCCAAGCCTAAATGAAACCTAGAAATACCTCAATCCTAAGATTGAGATGAGACATTCAATTCTCTTAAAAAAAACATAAAAGAGCTTTTTCACCGTCAAAATGTGAGCTTATTTTAACACTCCAACAATATTAAAAAAAAAACCAGACAACCTTTAACTACAAGAAATTTTAAAACAAAATCCTATTAAAATTGAAGTTGATCAACTTTTATAATGAATACATAGAACTTAGTAATATTTCTATTTTTTATTTTAAAGATAATTTATAAAAAAAATGTATGTTGGTTAGTAAAAAAATTATTGTTGATGTTATTGTTAGTAGAAAAATCATTATTGTTATTGTTAGTTAGACCAAATATAAATTAGTACTAGTATGTATGCTATTGTATGTTTTTGTTCTTGTTAAAGAAACATTATTATTTTTAGATTATTATTGTAAAGTTGTTATATGAATATTATTGTTTTCATATTTTTTTATGAGTAATTGTTTATCTATTAATAGTTAAAAATAATTAATTTCTTATCTGTCTTTTCTCCAAGCTAGTTAAAGATAACGTAACATGACGGTAAAAGACTGCGTGATGCCTTTATGATGTCCTAGAGCAACGCAATAACATCACATAATGTTTAACATCATGGAAGTTGAATGAAAGAAAGAATAAAAGAGAGGGCAAAATGGATGCATAACATAAGATCATAGAACAAACCCATTAAGGAAAGTGTGAAACTTGAACCTAGCTAGTATCCAATGGATGACGACATACTGAACCATCTAATTAATTTCCAAATCTCCATTTGAAAAATGAATGTGACGCCAAACTCAGTTCAATAAACTAAGTTTGAGGTGAATTCTAAGTCTTTACAACTCAGCCAACTCAGCCACCTATCAACTAATCAAATGTCTTTGTCACTGAACTGCTAGGCTCAAAGTGGTGGCGTCGCGGCTATATATTCTCCCATTTCATCTATAAGATTCTTGATTCTTTATACAACTAAATATTTATTTTCATCTCTCCTTTTTTTACTGTCACCTTCACATTTGCATTAATGGAAATGTCAAGTAATGTAATACTAGTGTGAAACATTCATGTACTGGGTTCTTTATTTTATTATTATTTTTAACTCAACAAAGAGGATAATTGTAACCATGTCTCTCTGGTAGTGGTATATACTACGTGGGCCCTCCCCTATATATGCTCTAACGCTAACCGTTTTGGTTTGTTGTCGCACAGAGAGAGAATAAAGACAAATTAAAGAAAAAAAATGTGTCGCCAGTTGCCACTCGCAGTGTCAGAAATCAGAGTGAGTATATGCAAAACAAATTGCAAATGCAATGCAACAACGTATAGTAGCAATGAGAGTGTTTTCTTGTTTGTACTATGCCAGTGACTCTGTGTGTGAGTGAGTGAGTGAGTGAGTGAGTGCTCCCACTTCTTCTTTTTTGTCCTATTCATTCTTCACTCCCGTCACGCATTTCCATTCCTTTCTATTTTTATTATTATTCCCATTTTGCCCTTCTTTCTTTACTCACCGGTTTTTTCAAAATGAGACAAATGATGTATATCCATAAAGGGTAGGCAAATCGGTCATTTTACGCGAAACATTGTGAAGTGTTATATAACAAACAACACGCAGCTTCATTCTTCAGGATTTGCTCAGAAACTCTTTGTTTTCTCTCTCTGAAATATGGCAGACCCTTCAACCATTTACGAGTTTCTGAAGCAGCAGCAGCAACAACAACCACCAACTTCATCTTCAGCTTCAAAACCTAAAAGATCAGCACCTCACCAACCAACAACAAGAACTTTCCAATGCAACTTCTGTTACCGCAAGTTCTATACTTCTCAAGCTCTCGGTGGTCACCAAAACGCTCACAAACTTGAAAGAGCTGCTGCAAGATCACGAACCATCAACCTCAACAACAACAACAATGTTGTCTCTCTCTCATCACCTCAACCACCACCACCACCTCCATTTTCACTCATCAATGGCTCCAACTCCAACTCCAACTCCAACTCCAAACCCTTAACACAACTTGAACAGGGTCATTTCTTTCATCACCATCACCCTTACTGGCAACAATTCGAAATGGAGTCGTTACAGTTTCAAACACATCATCCTCATCCTCATCCTCACCATCACCATGTTGCAACAACAACAACAACAACAAATCTACCTGTGGTTCACTTCAACCCTTCTGCAGCTTCATCTTCAACTCATTCTCACCATGTTTTCTCCAACAATGCTGCTTCTCCACCTCAACTTGTTGATGCGTCTGACCATGTCAATCTTGACCTCACACTTCACTTGTGAAAGTTTCCGCTTTTCTTTCTATCTTTTCACTTGTTTTTTTTAAGGTTTTGTCGTTAGTTTTTTGTTTCAAACAAACATTATCCTTTTCTGTTATGATGAGAAAGGAATCTTAGGGTTTTATTTTGTTACCAACAGTTGAGCTGTTCAGTTCAAATCTTAATCTACTATAATGTTATTAGTTTTTTTTTAAATCATGTATTGCTTTATTTTTATGGTCATTTTTTGATGTTCAGATTAAGGTGAATATGTTAAAAGAAAATTTGCATGTTACATATGTAATACTTCATTTGATTTGGAATAGTACAATCATTCTGATATAATGCACCATCAATCGCTTTAACAACAAATGTTGCACGTCCATCAAATTCTTTTGGATGATTGATTTTGATGGGGTAGACTTAGTTGAGAGAATTAATGATTATTCACTACGTTTTGTGTGTTACCTATCTTTCCATTTTAGCATAAGAATTGGTAATTGAACTTTAAATGATAGTATAAAAATTTACATGACATGAGAACATGAAACTCAATGGTTTGCAATCAATTGTAAAGTGGATTCCTACTCAGAAAGAGAATGTGAAAAGACCTTGGTGTTTTGATCTTTATGCTATTAATGTTTAGTTTTGTTAAAGGCTAAAGAGGGACCCTAGACAATGTAGTTCAATGTTGTGAAGTTATAGCTGCTGGATGACGATTACATTTCGAAAGAGGTGTGCTATTGAACACATTTTTTTTTACATCTACGTGATATTCAAAAGGAGGGACCCTAGACAATTTAGTTCATAAATGAGAAGAAGCACCAATACTGAGAGCAACACATAAATGAGAGACACAACATATTCACTCAAAATTTAAAGGTGATGGGTGTGTGGGTTCACCCACTTATAAATGCTCAAATCTTTATATTTTTAATCAAGGTGAGACTCCAACTCACACTTGATTTATTATTTTCAATTAATATCTTAAAGATAGATTTGTTGGAAATAAGATATTTTGTGTTTAGAGAAAGTGTGTGAAAATATTAGAGACTTGAATAGAAATTTAATAGATAGGAAAATTCTTTGTTAAAGAGAGAACTTTGTATTTTTTTTTGATACAAAAGTTTAAGATTACATCACTATTTATAGTACTTTAAGAAGAATTCTAGATACACTAATTCTATAGAGTGCTCAACTCTAAAAGTTCAAAGAGTATTCTAGAAAATTACAATCATAAGAAATATTTAGACACTCCAAACACTACAAGATTTTTCTATAAACATTAAGAAGATTTCTTAACACACCATATATGTTTCTTACGCACCACGCAAAAATGTCAAAATATCCTCAGATTTCGGAGATATATCTCCGGACATACTATGCACTAACATTACGTCTTACCAACTGAGTATGAATGCTCAAAAAAATCCTGGAGATGCATCGCTGGGTATTTTCAACAAATATCATGAAAATTAATAAGTCCGGTAGTTATTCCAGAGATGCATCTCTGGAAGTTTAGGGCAGGATTTTGAAATTTGCTATCAACTTTGCATGTTAGATACTTTCAAAAATGCATATCCAGAATAATATGATAAAACACAGACCTGCATGATCATACCCCAATACTTGTTTTTCACTCAAACCCTCCCCAAAAAGCCTTCCATTCTTAATCCATATTTTCACTCCAAATCATCAATCTTGTGTTTCATCATATCAAATGGAGGAAATTAAGTTGTAATTTCAGGTAAAGATCATTTATTTCAAGCCTCATTGCTCACATTAATCCTGTTTTTTGTCTAAGAAAATGAGCGTTTTTTCTGGAAATGCATTTCAGAAACGAGTATGAACTCATCCGGAAATGCATTTCTGGTATCTGTCTGTGTTCATTTTTTCAGTTCTGTTTTCAGCATTAGCTCTTATTCCGTGTTTTGTGGTAATTGTTTTTATTAGATATGGTGCACCCCGATGTTTTTCCCAAACAAGTTGGTTTCCCACTGTTAAAGGTGATACTGTGAAGGCAGTAGATGTTGGCAAGCATTTTAAAAATGAACAAGAGTTTGAATTTCATGACCACATGCTTCAGTATATTTGTACGGAGGCCTCAAAACTGGGATTTGGTGTGGTTATCAGAAGGTCCGATAATGGTTCGGATAAAATATGCGCTTTTGTGACAATGACGTGCGAAAGAAGTGAGAAACATAGACATTCTCTTCAAATTTTTAAATGAGACGATACTGGTTCAAAAAAACGTGAGTGTCCTTTTAAGGTCCATGGTTATATGTTGGCAAACATAAAGTGGAGATTTAATGTCATATTTGGTTTGCATAATGTTGCACCCTAAAATTTGCCCAACCTTATTCACTTGGTTTATGTTTCATTGTCATTAGCATTTGCATATAGAGTCATGTACATAGACTAACCATCTGCATAGCATAAGCATAGCAAGTCATTCAACAGGGGACCAATCATTATTTTCATCTCTAGAGGCCTATCAAGAGGTTATTATCCCAAGTCAATCTCATTCAAGTCATCAGGAAAGAATTTGAAAGCAAAGAGTTCAGCAGATCAAGCCTTGAGTCCATCTCCTAGTTGAGGGTGTCTGAGGGTCAGCAAGAGGATTGTGAGCTATGAGTGAAGTCATGGAGAGTATCTATACATTATGAGAGACTTAGAAAGTCATTTGGAGAAGGGGACAAGTCATTGATGAGAGCACAAGAGCTACAGTTGAAGACAGTCAACTAGGGTTTCATCTGGGTCAACCCTAGGTCAACCCTAGGTCAATTGACTGATTTAAAGGGCATTCAAGTCTATTGGAGAGATGTGGGGTTCATCATTGGACATATAAAAGAGGATATGGAGATATGCCAAGGAGAATTCAAGAGAAATCAAGGAGAAGAGGAGTTTCTAAATTAGGGTTTCTGTGTAAAATCCCCTAGTTTAGGTCAAATTTCCAAGCAAGATAAGTCAAAATGCTAGCTTCAAATGGCTTCTTGGCCAACATGAAACTTGTAGAGGATCTCAAGACCTTTAATTTGAGTGGTGGAAGACATCAAGGAGATTTATAGAACTCAAGTTATGGTCCTTGCAAGTTACAGGTCATCTGAGGTATCTGAATTTTTGTCTGTGAAAGTGACTTGACTTCCAAGCAATTTTTACCCCTCGAGGAGATTTAAAATGAATTCTTGGTCAACATAAGAATTGTTCCTCATTGTCTTAGCTTTCTAGAATGGTATAGTATGCCTTCATATGATGTGTGGAACTCAACTTATGGTCTTGGCAAGCAAAGGGTATTTTGGGCATTTGTGAATTACAGGTCATTTTAACCTATGTCCAAAACTCATACAAGGAGGCCTCAAATGGAAAAACTTACAACATCAAACTTGCTCCAAATGGGATTTTAAGTCTAGAAAGAAGGTCACAAATTGTTGGAAAAGCTCATAACATGAAGTTGCATAATTGGTCAAAATTTGAACTAAAATGGCTTATAATTTAAAGAAATTCAAAGTGAAAAATGGTTTGGGAGATTTACAAGTCCAAATGGAGACTTCCAATATATGATTTTGAATGGAAAAGACATTTCAAAGACAATGGTTCAAACACTTTTTTGAGTTTAGAAGGAAAAAAGAAAGTTATCTTTGGTTACTTGCATTTTAAGAAACATAGCCAAAATGAATCAAAGTTGGAAGGCAAGGGAATGTGTAAGATGGATCTAGAAGTTACCATTGGGGTCTATATATTCATGAAATGCAGATTGATCAAGGGTTGGCTTCATTTTTCACCAAGAATCTCCAAAATTCTCTCATTCTTTTTCATTGAATTTTCATTCCAATTCCTCAAATTCTTCACCAAATCATCATCACAATCAACTTCATTATACTGTTTCATCATCATAGACCAGAATTCAATCAAGAACAAGGTGTGATTACTCCATTTTCGAGCACTTCCATCATCAACATCAAAATTGAAGTTTCAAGTGGATAGCACAATTCAAGCCAAGCCTCACTCAAGTGTTGCATACAGAATCAATCACTGAGTTAATTGATCAAGATCCAAGCCTTGGAAGCCTCAGATCCACAAGTTTCCATAGCTGTTTTCAAGCTTTTGCACCAGGTGCGTTTTCATTCAAATTGCTTGATTCAGTTAGTTAGGCATAGCTTTGTTAGTTTAGATATAATGTAGGATGTTAGTAGAGCAATTAGGATGAATTTGGAGTAGATTAGTGATGATTGTTAGCAGGTGGTAGAAACTGTTAGGGCTTGAAACTTGTAGTAGAATGCATCATAATCTTAGCTTGATAGATCAGAATGATAACCATTAGTTATAGATTAGATTAGTGCAAGTTTGATGGAGAATTGTGTTGATGAGTTGCAGAGGATTTCCATGGTAACCAGAACTTGTTGCTATCGGGTTTGTTGATCTAGTGAATTTCAAATCAATCTAAGACCATAGGATTATAGAGGGAGAGATTCTGAGCATTTTTCATGTTGGGATCGCGTTGATTCATGGCCTGGAGAGTGAGAACAGATTGGTGTAAGTTTGGTTCGTGCATGGACATTCATGGTGTAAACCCTAAGTTTCAGATCCAAAGGAGGAAGACGAAATCTGGACGGTTCGTTTCATGTAGACTTTTGACTTGGAGAGTGATCGAATGGCTCATATTCAATTCAGATTTGGAGGGAAGTGTGTTGGTGCCAAACGCACCGTTTCATTAATTGAAACGGGCGGGCCTGAGTGATGTTGTTATTCCCACCCCCAATACCAAGCCCAAATCAGTTTTCCACGTGATTTCTGTTCCTATTTTCACCCCCCTGCGCCTCTTTATTTTTTATTGTTGCTGAATGATTCTGGGCCTAGTGTAATTTGCTATGCACACCCCCTGTCTGCCTGGCCCATCCAAATATCAACTGCGCGCGCCTGCTATTCTAACCCCCTCCCTCATTTTAATTCAATTCTTTTCTTTTAATTCACTTTAATTTTACCAACTTTGAAAATTCATAATAAATTCATAAAAAATCATTTTTAGTCCATTCTTTTTACACTATTTTCTTTAGGATGTCTAAAAAATTATAGAAAAATAAAATTGCATTTTTATTTTTATTTCATATTTTTTCCATATTTTCTAAATAAATGTCATTTTAAATAGCTTCATTTCATGCATGAATTTAGTAATTTTTGTTCTCCTAGATGCTTTCATATTTTTTGTTCATTCTTTTTATATTGTTTAGATTAGGTGTTGAACTTGTAGATTCAATTTAGTTCCTATTTTTAGGAATTAATTTTAGGTGATTAATGTAGTCTTGGATAACATGAACAAATTAGGGTTTTTTAGGTGATGACTTAGGAAGTTTGATTTCATTTCCCTTAGGACTTAGGGTTTGAATAGATTAGTTATGGGACTATAAGGGCTATGGGTAGTTATTAGATCCCTCAGAAAAAGTCAGGATTCCCCTACTGCTATTAATACTGTCTGTATATCTGTTTGTCTGGTGTGGTGTGCCCTCTGGGGATTATTGCTTGCTTGCTTGGGTATTGGGATTGTCTGGGGACCTTGGGAGAGCTGAAGATTTGAGGAGATGAAGACCATTGGAGATCCAGAGATTGAAGATCAACTGTCAGAGTTGAAGAGGAGGTTCTTGCTAGCAGATGCTGAGGAGACTAGGGTTTAGGAGCTAGGCAGAGCTCTAGATTAGAAAGCTTGTTTCTCAAACATGGAATGCCTTGTCTGCATCCATCCTTCCTCTATGATTCAAAGTCTCTTTCAAATATCCACCTCCTTCCTTTGGAAGGATCAGTGAATGTATTTGAAAGATAGAACTTTTGAGAGGAAACTTTCTGTTTAATGTTAACAGTTGATGAACCACCCTTGGTAGGTAATTAACTGTATAACATTCATTCACTTCACTCTTGTGACTAATCCCTCATCCTGGAGGTGTGAGCTTGAAGAAAAGCCATTGCAGATGGAAGACAGATGATCAAAGCCCTTGCCTGGAGGCCATGAAGATGGAGATTGATGCTTGTTGAAGCCTGTAACTGATTGGAGATTACTTGAAGCCAGATGTTGATTCAGAGCTGCTGATGCTGTTTCTTTTGCTGTTGTATTTCATTGCTGATGTATTGATTGGTTTTCTGGACTGTATTGTTTGCTGTTTATCCTGCTGGGTTGAAAGTGAAGCCTGTTCACTTTTGCCTATTGTTTTCTAGGTTCGAGGTTGAGTGGGACTCCCTTGCCTCGCTTGTACTGTTGCATCCATGCATTTTACTGCTTTACTGTATATATCTGGTATTGTTTCTGTTTCTGCCTATCCCGTAGGATCTCTGTTTCTCTCTGTGCAAGAGAGGAGCATGATAGACACTAGGTCTTAACCCATGCATGATAACATTAGGTTAGTTTGATTCCCTTCGCAACCGTAGGTTAGAGTTCTGTCTCTTTCTCTCTCAAAACAAACAGAAAAACATATAAAGATTTCAAACACAATAAAAGACACTTCTTTCGTAAAGGAATGTGGACTCATCAAAACGTCATTTTTGTCCGCCGGGACCAGTAATCAAGAAAACCTTTTTCAGGAGGAATAAAATCAACCAAGACAAGCTTGTGTCGTGCGTGGCCCGAACTACGTTTGCTCTGATCTTCCATGCAGTGTGGAAGTACGTAGGCATAGGATGCGATATCCTAGCGAGCAACCTTCCCCTCCTTTCCCGTAGGTAGGCGAACTACGTTGACTCTGATTTCTCGTTCCAGACGGGAATACGTAGGCATAAAGTGCGATACTTTGCCGAGTCATTTTTTTATTTTTATTTTCTTTTCTTTTAACCCCAGACCTTTAGCGTAGATAGAATAACAATCCATACCCGAAAACAAGCGTGGATCCCGTCGAGTACGACGGACGTGAGGGGTGCTAATACCTTCCCCTTGCGTAACCGACTCCCGAACCCAGGTTTTGGTTGCGACGACCATACCTTTCCCGTGTTGTGCGAGGTTTACTCTGAGCGTTTCCTTTCCCTCCCGTGGGATAAATAACGCGCGGTGGCGACTCTTCTGTTCAGCCGGCGCCGATTTTCGCAGTAGCGACAGCTGGCGACTCTGCTGGGGATCCAACGTCCCCTGGCTGCTAAGAACTGCGATGGTTCTTATGCATTTGGGATCCAACGTCCCTTTGAGCGAGTCAATCCTAGCGCTTGTTTTCCCGTCGAGGATTTTGTATGGAGATATTTCTAACCTTGTATTTTCATCTTTGTATATTGATTATTATTGCTGTATTTGGGGTGTGACGGGTGTTCTGATATTGAGAGATAAGCCGGACCTGGGCTTGAGTGCACCTAGAATTAGCGTAGAAAGTAGTGGGCGCGTGCCGGCTTTGCTTGCATTAGTGTCTCATGAAATCTACACTCGGACGAGGTTCTTCTGGTTGGCTTCTTTTTCTACCCTTTGGGTCGAAGGGGTTGTTGGTCAGCTGAACTGTCGACTCCGGGGACCGATCACTTGGAAGTTGGCTAAGTGAGGCCTCTTCAGGAATTGATGATGCCACTCCTTCTGGGAATCGTATCATCAACCCTGAAAGTCTGTGACGCTGACGACCGCATAGGATGCCGTACCTTGTGCCAGTTATAGGGCCACCCACCTGTGAGGGGATTTGGGGTTATGCAGGTAACCAGACCTTCAGATACCGGTTTGTTCTCGATCAGAGATCCTGGGTATTTATGGAGAGTTATGAGGTCTGTCAGAGACCATTTGGAGATGTGTTCTGAGGTCTGTCAGAGACCATTTGGAGATGTGTTCTGAGGTCTGTCAGAGACCAATTAGAGATGAGAATTTGAGGTCTACCAGAGACCAGTGGGAGTTATGGTTTGAGGTCTGTCAGAGACCAGTGTTGGAGTTTTATTTTAGGTCTATCTGAGACCAGGGTTTGATGATTTCTGGATGGTCTACCTGAGACCTTTCTTGATTGGGTTTAGGCTATTCAGCTGCAGCTTTGGTCCCTGTTGCATGATACTTGCATTGCATTGCCTGCATATCCATTATCATTTGCATTTCACTAACGTGTGTCTGTGCTGCAGGTGCATTTGCATTTCCCTAGTTCTAGTGCCCGGACTTCTGAGTATTGATTATGGCTAGTTTGAGGAAAACAGTTGCGTATAAGCTGCCTGCACCTGATCTTACTTCTTTGCTTGGTCTGATATCTCTTGCCGATGAGGAGGTTAGGAGGAGCTTCAGAATGAGCCATGGGAGATTACTGAGATTAGTCTGCAAGCCCACTGCTGATGAGATGAACGGGCTATACACCTTGATGCAGTTCTATGACCCCGCATTGAGATGCTTTACTTTTGCTGACTTCATTCTAGGGCCTACCATTGAGGAGTATGTGGAGCTTACTGAGTTACCGGTGCAGAACAAGGTTCCCTTTATTCACTCTGCTGCTGAGCCCAAGTTGGAGGACTTAGCCAAAGCCTTGCATATGAACGCTGCAGATCTGTTATTGACTTCTTGGCTTGGGGTATCAGGTTTCTCTCTGGATTTCTTAGTTGTCAAAGCTCGAGAGTACGCCAAGAACGGTTGTTGGGTGGTTTTCAATGCTATTTTGGCTTTATGCATCTATGGAATTGTGTTATTTCCTAACTTGCCCAACTTTGTGGATCTGGATGCTTTCTATCTGTTTGCTGCAGGCAACCCAGTGCCAACTTTGATCGGAGACTTCTATCATTCATTGCACTATAAGAATGAGAACCGAAGGGGAAAGGTTGTGTACTGCTGTACTCCTCTGTTGAATATGTGGTTCAAGAGTCACCTTCCCACAAAGGGACCATTTGTAGACAGTGCAACCTCAGCCAGTTGGTCAGAACGCCTGATGAGGCTATCTTCCGAAGACGTTGTATAGTTTGATCGAGACCTGTTGGGATCTGAGCTCATCTTTAGTTGTTCTGGGTACCCTAATGTGCCGCTGATAGGAAGAAAAGGGTGTATCAATTACAACCCTTCTCTATTCATTCGCCAGTTCGGATATGCACTGAAGAATCCACCTCAGGAGGAAGAAGTACAGGAATCTCTGTACTTCACCGGAAACGTGAAGGGGGAGTTATTAGCCAAGTTGCAACATGCCTGGACGCGTGTTAACCGCAAAGGGAAGCCGTTGTTAGGAAAGAATGACTGTCAGGCCTATGCACCTTACAAAGTTTGGATTCAGGAGAGGGCTAGTCAGTCGAAGATGCCGTTTCCAGATGCACCAATTCTTGTTCCCGTTCCGGTAGCAGAGCCGACTACTGTTTCTAGGGAAGTCTATGAACAAGTTGTGAGAGAAAAAGAAGCCTTGATGAAGATCAACGAAGGGTTAGAGCAAGAGCTAGCTCAAGTACGCAGTGAGAAAAACAAGGTCGTATATGCCTTCCAACAACAGATCGAGCTGGTAAACAGGTTAGGAGCTGAGTTGACCGAGGAAAAGAAAAAGCGCGAACGTCTGGGGCAAGAGTTCAGAAGCTCCCATGACATGCTGGAAGCCAAGAAGAAGGCGCTCGACGCAGCACACCGAGAGATATCCTCTTGCAATAAGACTTGGAATGCTACACTCACTAACAATAAGAAGAGGGAAGATAAGCTGAAGCAGCAAATTTCCGACCTCGAAGAGAAGTTGAAGTCTAGCATCAAGAAGTGTGAGGAAGAAGTGATGACCCGGTATAGTGTCCAGCATGCACTGAACAAGGCAATCAAGTCCAGAGATGAAGCAGTGTCTCAGAAGCGAAAGTTAGAAGATTGCTTCGGAGAAGCAACCTGGGAAGAAACTGCTGAAGACGTACGCCGTGTCCTTAAAAGGAGAAACCAGCTTGTTGAAGGACTGCTTGATCGACCAAGCCATCCGGAGACCAAGAAGTTGATAGAGGAGTACCAGACTTATGGGAGGATTTGATCATTTCATGTAGTTAATTGTACGCTTTATCTGCATAGTGCTGACCATCACCAGGATTGTTGGTTGAGGTCATGCCTTCTTCGTACTCTCAGTGATATTGTACCCTGGGCTTATTGATTCTCTCAGCAATATATGAGGCTTTCTATGATTCAGCTCCGATATTCCTATTGTCAGCACTGTCACTGCACCGGCACCTTCGCACTAGAACTGGGGGAATGAACTTCCCTAATGCACAGACACGTTGCATTGCATTCATATTCATATTGCATAACAGGTAATCTTTGAATGGTGTCTTATTTCCTGCTCTGTACCAGGTACTTAACAGGATTCCAGATCAACATTCGCACCGCTATTCTACACGCTCCAACTGTCGGAAAGTCATGGACCAAATTCAGAACGAGATGCAAGATGTGCGCGAGAAGCTCGCCCTCTTCATGCAGACCATGGAAGCTATAGCGAAAGGGCAAGAGAATTTGCAGGCCATGGTCCAGCCTCTGTTGGCTCGCAACGCTGGTCATGGTAACGAAGATCATCAGTCCGTCCGGGTTGATACTGCTCATGGAGACGGCACTCCCACGCCAGTGGCTCCGCCTGTAATCAATATACCTGCTGCTAATGTCAACAACGCTACCGCTGCTGTGAATGGTAACGTTGGAGTAGGGAATGAAACTGCTGTCCATAATGCTGGGCTGGGGGATGTCAATTTGGCAGATAATCTAGGAGGCAATGGCTTTGTCAATACTGGGTTCGGATTCAACGATCAGGGATTTGACAACACTGGCAAGTATGGCTTTAATGCTCAAGGCTTTGGGCAAGATGGTTATGGTATGGTCAATCAGGGTTACGGAGGCTTTGGAAACGGAAATGGTACTGGATTTATGGCTGTTGGTCCTGCTGGAGGTGTTCAAGGGTACGGCAACAGAGGCCGAGGTCCGGGGATGAATCAGATCAGAGCTGGACGTAATAATGCGTACGATGGGTACGGGGCTGGAAATGGTATGTGGCAAGAGGATCAGCAGGAGGACGCCTTCTCCGGAGGAGGTTTTGAAGGGCCGATGGATGATTCCCAAAAGATTAGAATGCTGGAAGAGCAGATGAAGGGAGTCCTAAACCAGAGTGCTGTGGGTTTGGACATGGCAACCATGGGCTTGGTACCTGGCTTGAGGGTGCCAATTAAATTCAAAGCGCCTGCGTTCGATAAGTACAAAGGAGACACATGTCCGAAAGTGCATGTACGAGCTTATTACAGAAAGATGTCTGCATACTCAACTGATGAAAGAATGCTCATGCATTTCTTTCAGGATAGTCTGTCGGGCCCTTCCCTAGAGTGGTACATGGGGTTGGAGCCAACTGACATCAAGACATGGAAGCAATTGGCGGAGGCATTCGTAGCCCATTACAAGTATAACAGCGACCTGGCACCCAATCGGGTCCAGTTGGCCGGGCTTTCGCAGAAGAAGGGGGAGAGTTTTAAAGAGTACGCGCAAAGGTGGCGCGATATGGCTGCCAGGGTCCGTCCTCCTGTAAAAGATAAGGAAATGAATGACATGTTTGTTGGCACATTCACAGGGCTGTTTCATGATATGCTGTTTCATACGTCTCTGGCCAGTTTTTCAGACCTGATTCTGATGGGGGAAAAGATTGAGCGTAATATTAAGCAAGGAAAGTTCCAAGTCGAGGAATCAACTGCATCTGGCAGTAATAGGAAAGCTTATGGTGGGCGCCGTCAGGGCGAAGCCAGCGCAGTATTTGGAGGCCGAGGCCGAGGCCGAGGCAGGGGACGAGGTCAATATCGTCAGCCGCAGCAGGTGTCGAGTGTTACTATTCCCTATCAACAACAACCAATCCAACAACAACAACCGGTTCAGCAGCAACCAATGCCGCAGCAGCAGCAGCCTCAGCAGGGGGCACAGCAAGCTCAGCGAAGATTCCAGGGTAATAAGCCGAGAAGGGTGTTTGAGAAGCCTCCCTCAACCTATGCTGATTTATTGCAGACATTGTTGGGATTGAATCTGGTAGAGAAAAGAACTCTGGCGCCGATAACGGGAGCTCCCCCGTTCGGCTACGATGCGAGCAGGCACTGCGAGTTTCATTCTGGGGCCCCGGGCCACGATATAGAAGGTTGCCATGCTTTTAAGCACGTTGTGCAGGATCTTTTGGACAACAAGACTATCAATTTCGGAACGGCAAGTCCGAATATAGTCCAGAAACCCATGCCCAATCATGGGGCGAACGCCGTTCTGATTGAGGAAGGTCTGAATCTGATTATGAATGTTGAAGACTTGAAGACGCCGCTGAGCGAGATAAAGAGTCGACTGTTACAAGGAGGTGTTTACCCAGGATGTAACGAGTACTGCTTAGATTGTTGGACCCTAGCTGGGGGGTGTGAGGATTTGAAGAAAGGCGTTCAGGCCTTAATTGATGAAGGTATATTACAGTTTGATCGAGCGGCGACTGATGAGCCTGCAGGGGCAGTAGTGGATAATCAGAGTGATGTGGCCACAGTGACGATTCCTCGGAAGACGATCACTATTGCAGCACCAGCTCAGCGACCATCGATTACCATAACTAAAGCCGGGCCAATCCCGTACGAGAACACGAAAGCAGTCCCATGGTCATATGGGTTAGAGGTGTATTGTGATGGGATAAAGATTGATGTCAACAAGCAGCCAGTGGAAATTGTGGATAACGTTGTTGGCTCAGGAGGCATGACAAGGAGTGGCAGGATCTTTATATCTCCTGAAGTGGAGGCTGAAAGACTAGCGAAAGGAAAAGGGAAAGCGGTGGAAAATGTTCCGGTACAAGCAAATGAAAAAGAAGCAGCATCGAAGGATGTAGAAGAATTCATGCGCTTGATTCGGAAAAGTGATTATAAGATTGTGGAGCATCTGCAGCAGACACCGTCCAAAATATCTATCCTGTCATTGCTCTTATGTTCGGAAGCTCACAGGAATGCTTTGCTGAAAGTCCTGGACACCTCTTTTGTACCCCAGGACGTCTCCGTGAATCAGCTGGAAGGAGTATTGGCACATGTGAATGCGGGCCACAGTCTGGGTTTTACCGATTTTGACTTGACTCCGAAAGGGAGAGATCATAATATGGCATTACATGTATCTGTTGAATGTAGAGGGTCGGTAATGTCGCATGTATTGGTTGACACCGGGTCATCTCTGAATGTGTTACCCAAGAAGGCGATGATGAAGCTGGATGTTCGAGGGATTTTGTGTACACCCAGTGATCTGGTAGTCAGAGCGTTTGACGGCACGCGGAGAACAGTCTTCGGATCGATCACTTTGCCTCTGCAAGTGGGGCCGGAAGTGTTTGCAACTGAGTTTTATATCATGGATATACAGCCTGCGTACAGCTGCTTGCTGGGAAGACCCTGGATTCATGGGGCAGGGGCAGTCACGTCTACCCTGCATCAGAAGTTAAAGTATATGGTCGGAGACAGTATAGTCACCGTGTGCGGAGAAGAAGACATCCTGGTCAGCCATCTATCATCGTTTAAATATGTGGAAGTCGACGGAGAGATCCACGAGACACCATGCCAGGCATTCGAAGGTTTGCGCATCAAGGACAAGGGTCCCGGGCCGAGCAAAGTGCCAGATATAGCCGTCTCATCGTATAAAGAAGCCCAAGCCCTAGTGGAAGCAGGAGAAGCCAAGGGCTGGGGCAAAGTGCTGGACATTCCTGTGAAAACGGACCGGTTCGGGCTGGGGTACCGACCATCGTCATCAACTCCTTCCGTGGGGGCCCCCCATTTCAGAAAGTCAATCACCATCTCTGCCAGTGGAGTATGTCATGAAACTGTCAATGCTGCTTCAGAGTCTGATGAAGGAGACAGCGACTGTGATATGGATGCCTGGATTCAGCCAAGCACGCCAGGACAAGGACTGTGCAACTGGTCTATTCAGGAGCTTGTTCCTGTGACTTTTAAACAGTAATGCTTTGCTTTATTAATTGTTGAATAATCTGATGTCTTGCCCGGGGCATCGGGATTTGCTTAGGGCTGTGTTGTTATAAACATTGCACGTTAATCATTAAATAAATGGCGTTTTTTTTCATGTGCAAATACCGTAATCCCTGTCTTTCCTGTTTTGTATTTTTTTCAATAAAATGGCAACATGGTTATTCGCTTTATACGCATTTTGAAGCACTTAACCATTCCTTTTGCAGGATAACATTTTCAGATGACATCCTTGAACCACCTATGACTCGTCTCGACTTCGATCACCCAGTATTCCAGACCGAAGAAGAGGTTGTCGAAGATAGTGACGTTCCTGAAGAACTGTCTTGGTTAGTGAAGCAAGAGGAGAGAGCCATTCTGCCTCACGATGAGGTCATCGAAATTATCAATTTGGGGTCGGAAGGGGTTGAGAAAAATATTCGTATCGGAGCCGCACTGCAAAGTGATATCAAGCGAAGACTGGTTGAAATGCTCCGAGAGTATAATGATGTATTCGCTTGGTCATATGAAGATATGCCAGGGCTCGATACAGATATGGTTGTGCATCGCCTGCCACTGAAAGAAGATTGCCCGCCAGTCAAACAAAAGCTTCACAGAACTCGACCAGATATGGCAATGAAGATCAAAGAGGAGGTGCAGAAACAGTGGGACGCTGGTTTCCTGGCTGTGACAAAGTATCCCTCATGGGTTGCCAACATCGTACCAGTGCCAAAGAAAGATGGCAAGGTTCGGATGTGCGTGGATTATAGAGATTTGAATAAAGCAAGCCCAAAAGACGATTTTCCACTTCCTCACATTGACGTGTTAGTCGATAATACCGCTCAATACTCTGTATTCTCCTTCATGGATGGCTTTTCGGGCTATAATCAAATTAAAATGGCGCCAGAGGATATGGAGAAGACTACTTTCATAACGCCGTGGGGAACATTTTTCTACAAAGTGATGCCCTTTGGTTTGAAAAATGCTGGGGCAACATATCAGCGTGCGATGACGACTCTTTTCCATGACATGATGCATAAAGAGATCGAAGTTTATGTTGACGATATGATTGCCAAATCCCAGACGGAGGAAGAGCATCTGGTGAATCTGCTGAAGTTGTTTAAAAGGCTTAGGAAGTTCAGGCTGAGGCTGAACCTTAATAAATGCACCTTCGGGGTGAGATCGGGTAAACTGCTGGGGTTTATCGTAAGCGAAAGAGGAATAGAGGTCGATCCTGCTAAAATAAAAGCGATTCAAGAAATGCCGACGCCTAAAACAGAGAAAGAGGTGCGCGGGTTTTTAGGGAGGTTGAACTACATTGCCCGGTTCATATCTCACCTAACTGCCACGTGTGAACCATTATTCAAGTTGCTAAAGAAAGATCAAGCTGTAACGTGGAACGAAAATTGTCAAAAGGCGTTCGATAAAATAAAGAAGTATCTGCAGGAGCCTCCTATTTTGATACCCCCGGTGGCAGGGAGACCCTTGATAATGTATTTGACGGTTCTTGAGGGAAGCATGGGTTGTGTTCTCGGTCAACACGACGAGACGGGGAGAAAAGAGCATGCGATCTATTACTTGAGTAAGAAATTTACAGACTGTGAATCTCGATACTCAATGCTGGAGAAAACTTGTTGCGCGCTAGCCTGGGCCGCCAAGCGTTTGAGGCAGTACATGCTGAATCATACAACCATGCTCATCTCGAAGATGGATCCAATCAAATATATATTCGAAAAGCAGGCGTTGTCAGGTAGAATTGCCCGTTGGCAGATGGTCTTGACTGAATATGACATTCAATACGTCTCGCAAAAGGCTATAAAGGGGAGTGTGCTGTCTGAGTATCTGGCGGAGCAGCCTATTGAAGAGTACCAATCGATGAGATTTGATTTTCCTGACGAGGATATCATGTACTTAAAGATGAAGGATTGCGAAGAGCCGTTGCCAGACGAGGGACCAGAGTTGGGGTCCCAGTGGAAGATGATATTTGACGGAGCTGTGAATGCTTACGGTAGCGGAATAGGGGCAATTATCACTACGCCTCACGGGTCGCACATCCCGTTTACTGCCCGATTGACCTTTGCCGTTACCAACAATGAGGCCGAATACGAAGCTTGTATAATGGGGCTTGAAGAAGCCATTGATTTGCGAATCAAACATCTAGACGTATACGGAGACTCAGCTCTGGTAGTGAATCAGATAAAAGGGGAATGGGAGACACGTCAGCCTAATTTGATACATTACATGAATTATGCAAGGAGATTGTTGCCTTTCTTTGACAAAGTTGAATTGCATCACGTGCCACGGGCAGAAAATCAAATGGCTGACGCCCTTGCCACTTTGTCTTCCATGTACAAAGTCAATTTCTGGAACGAAGCTCCCCAAATCACTATCTCTCGGTTGGACAGGCCAGCTTATGTATTTGCTATTGATGAAGCATCTGATGACAAACCGTGGTATTTCGATATCCTTAATTTCCTGAAGAATAAAGAGTATCCGGCTGGGGCATCCAGTCAAGATCAGAAGACTCTCAGGAGATTAGCGGGCAATTTCTACTTGAACCCGGATGGCGTCTTGTACAGAAGAAACCACGATTTGGTGTTGTTGCGTTGTGTAGACGAGAAAGAGGCAAAGCTTCTCATGGAGGAAATTCACGAAGGTACCTTTGGTACGCATGCTGGTGGACATGCTATGACGAGAAAACTGCTGAGGGCAGGTTACTTTTGGCTGACGATGGAAACTGATTGTTTCAAGTTCGCGAGGAAGTGCCACAAGTGCCAAATCTATGCTGACAAGATACATGTGCCTCCGAGTCCTTTAAATGTGATGTCATCTCCATGGCCATTCTCGATGTGGGGAATCGATATGATTGGAAAGATCGAGCCGACGGCTTCTAACGGGCATCGGTTCATCCTAGTAGCGATCGATTATTTCACCAAGTGGGTGGAAGCGGCGTCTTACGCGAATGTAACGAAGCAAGTGGTGGCTAGATTCATCAAGAGAGATATCATTTGCCGATATGGGATTCCCGAGCGGATAATCACGGATAACGGTTCAAATCTGAACAACAAAATGATGAAGGAGCTCTGTCAGAATTTCAAGATCGAACATCACAACTCCTCCCCTTACCGACCCAAGATGAATGGCGCTGTCGAAGCGGCCAATAAGAATATCAAGAAGATCGTCCAGAAAATGGTGGTGACTTATAAAGATTGGCATGAAATGCTACCTTTCGCTTTGCACGGTTATCGTACGACGGTACGCACATCAACCGGGGCAACTCCGTTCTTGTTGGTATACGGAATGGAAGCGGTATTACCATTAGAGGTTGAGATCCCTTCTCTGAGGGTTTTGCGAGACGTTCAGCTGGACGAGGCAGAATGGGTAACGAATAGATTGAACCAACTGAGCTTAATGGATGAGAAGAGGCTAGCTTCTCTGGCATACGGTCGTTTGTACCAAAGACGAATGAAGAAAGCGTACGACAAGAAGATACTTCCGCGAAGCTTTCAGACGGGCGACCTTGTGCTGAAAAGGATTCTCCCGCCGCAAGCAGATCACAGGGGCAAGTGGACCCCCAACTACGAAGGGCCATACGTTGTCAGAAAGGTCTTCTCAGGAGGAGCGTTGTTGTTGTCCACCATGGACGGAGAAGACTTTGCGTCACCTGTGAATTCGGACGTAGTTAAAAAATACTTTGCTTAAAATAGACCCGCTGGACAGAAAAAGAGAGTCCAGGCAAAAATGGGGCATCCTGGCGAACCAAAAACAGAATGAAAGGTTCGGGCAAAAGTTAGGGATAAATTTGAAAAAATGTACACCCGCGAAGTTGAAAACCTACACTGGGCGGCTTCGGCAAAAAAGGGTATCCCGGTGAACTGAAAACCCGTAAAGGGCGGTTCACGCAAAAGTTAGGGATTTGAAAAGCAAATGACTGCGGTCCGAATTTGATATTGCAATGAGCATCAATGCGGGAGAAACATTTGAGGAGTCAGTCATCGGATACAATCTCTTCAGAAGTGGGGATACCGGGAAAGCATTAGAGTCGGATGAGTCATAGGAGGATCAGTTCGTGGTGTTCATCTGCATCCCGTTGCCGACATGTGTACAAAATTTAATTTGTCAAAATATTCATGCTGCTTGTGCATACTTGTATATTTGCTTTGCGTAGCTTCCTCTTTTCAGGAGTTACATCCCGTGTACAAAAAACTCCGCCCATTCAGGGGCCCAATCAATGAAAATGTGTTATTCAGTACTTGACACTGTTCTTTACTGTTTCGTGCATGATAAAACGCCTGAGTTTGATGAAACTAGCATGAGTATAACGTCGCTGGCCCTTGCCAACAGTCATTAAAGCTTTGAATTAACTGAGTGTAACGTCACTAACCTGAATTGATTTGATTGCATAGGCTTGTCGTGTCTTGTTTGTGTTGTTGCAGGTTTCATAACCATACGAGGAAGATAATCGAAAGATTGCAATAACGAAAGACTTAATCCCCACGCAGGTCATGCATGTTCTTCCTGAAGAAGGATGGAATTCCCCAGCTAGCCGTAGCTTATCCAAAGGACATGCTCCAGAAAAGTTATTCGTCCTCAGCAGAGTTTGGCGATTCTAAGATCATAAGACTGTATTCAGACAGGTTCATCTTTCCCCGCAGGGTCATGCACTCTCCCCCAGTGGAGTTAGTTAATTCATCCCAAGAGAATCATCCCATCCCCAGCGGAATTCTCTTTGCAAGTGTTTTTCATTCCTTCCAGTGGAACTCGAAGATCAAGACTCTCCCAAGCAGAGTTGATGGTGGGTCCTGTCATTTATTTTGTCAGAGATACGGTGTAATATCAGTTTGCGTTCCAGCAGAAAGTCCGATCGTACTATGCACATCTGCTATTCCCCAGCAAGGTTATGTTCCCCAGCAGGGGGTTACCTCAACAAGGCGTTTGGTTTGAGTTCCCAATTTCCCAGCAGGGTTGACTTTACCCTTCCAGCATTTATTTTGTTGGAATAATTCTGTGGCATCTGGCTATCCCCGGCGGAGTCGGCATTATCCTTCCAGCATTTATTTTGCTGAAGCAGTTCTGTACTCTAATAGTTCAGGTGAAGAGAGCTCTTGCTCAAATGAATAATCAAACATTCAAGATCTCGGCATGGGACATCCAATGTCAGTTTCGGCAGTATTCCCCACAGGGTTATCATGATGAAGTCTTCTTTATGAATTTCTCGTGTTTCCCCGCCAGAGTCAGCAGGCAAAATCTCTCCTTGTCCCCGAGCAGAGTTATGTGTCATCGACAGGTTCCATGAATCAGAATTTCAGAGGCCACCGCCGGTTATCAGAGCAGGCGTCCGATAGTTTGGTTTCCAGATATCCCCAGTAGAGTTCATCTCAAAGTCGCTGTTACGTCAGTGCTAAGGAGTTTTGTGGGTGAGGATCATGGAGAACTAAGTCCTGACGCGGACAATTTACTCCTGGATTGACGGGATTTCTTCAGGAGTGGGCGTCCTAACGTGGACAGGTTTATTTCCTTGGATTGGGGAGATGTGTTAGTCCTATCGTGGGCAGATTCGGGTTCTCGAAATTAGTGGAATGGGAGGTCATGACGTTGACAAAAGTGATTACTCTTTGTGTTGGTGTCCTGACGTGGACAGATCAGACCAGGATGTGGGTCCTTACGTGGACAAGTCTTATTTCCTCAGCAGGTCGAAGACGCTTGAGTCCTAACGTGGACAAATCAAGACGAGATCAGTGTCCTGACGTGGACAAATCAAAGAGATCATTATTCCTAACGTGGAGAAGTGGGTCCTAACATGGACGATGTAGTCCTTACGCGGACGTATCAAAAGAGGTGATTCCTAACGTGGAAAGAGTGTAGTCCTTACGTGGACAGATTAAGATGGCATTCCTTACGTGGAAAAAAGGAGTCCTGACGCGGACAAATCGGAAAGAAGTTGGTATTCCTTACGTGGAAAGATCAGAGTCCTTACGTGGACGTATCAAGAGTCTCCCTTACGTGGAAGAAAAATGGTTTCCTTACGTGGAAAGACGAGTTTATTCCTTACGTGGAAAGATCAGAGTCCTCACGCGGACATATCAATAGAAGTGATTCCTAACGTGGAAGAAGAAGGTTTATTCCTTAAGTGGAAGAGTTTAGTCCTGACGCGGACAGATCCAAGAAGATATTCCTAACGTGGAAGAAGAAGTTTATTCCTTACGCGGATAAATTGGGTTCCTTACGTGGACAGATTCAAGAAAAGTTGAGTCCTGACGTGGACAGATTCAGAATCAAAGTTGAATTCCTTACGTGGAAAGAATGGAGTCCTGACGCGGACATGTCAAGTGGTATTGGAGTCCTTACGTGGACAGATTGATATAGTGTTCCTTATGTGGAAAGAAGATTACTTCCTGACGTGGAAAGATGAAAGGGTTAGTCCTGACGTGGATAGATACAGAAGAAATGATTCCTGACGTGGACAGGTGTTACTCCTAACGTGGAAGAGTGTTATCCCTAACGTGGACGATTCAGTTTATGGAAATGCAGACGAGTTATCCCCAGCGGAGTTGCTGAGTTTTTCTGGGTTAACAGCAGGTGGAGTCCTAACGTGGACAGGTTTTAGTTGAGATTTCTTCGTATGGATGACAGACAGAGTCCTAACGTGGACAAGCAAGCAATCTGTTATGACAGAATCCTCTTCAGAACGATGAAGACAATCCCCAGCACAGTCGCACGAGATCAGTGGGTTACTGTAACAGTCAGATTCAGCTGATGAACGTCATTCCTCAAGCAGGAGTGCAATTTAGTTTGCGGTTGGCAAATTTCTGGTTTCACTAATATTCAACCGTCTCGTACCGCGAATGTCTGAAGGCTCCGGGCTCTTCACCCAATCGGGTCCAAGCCGCTTGAATAGGGGCAGCTGTTGCACCCTAAAATTTGCCCAACCTTATTCACTTGGTTTATGTTTCATTGGCATTAGCATTTGCATATAGAGTCATGTACATAGACTAACCATCTGCATAGCATAAGCATAGCAAGTCATTCAACAGGGGACCAATCATTATTTTCATCTCTAGAGGCCTATCAAGAGGTTATTATCCCAAGTCAATCTCATTCAAGTCATCAGGAAAGAATTTGAAAGCAAAGAGTTCAGCAGATCAAGCCTTGAGTCCATCTCCTAGTTGAGGGTGTCTGAGGGTCAGCAAGAGGATTGTGAGCTATGAGTGAAGGCATGGAGAGTATCTATACATTATGAGAGACTTAGAAAGTCATTTGGAGAAGGGGACAAGTCATTGATGAGAGCACAAGAGCTACAGTTGAAGACAGTCAACTAGGGTTTCATCTGGGTCAACCCTAGGTCAACCCTAGGTCAATTGACTGATTTAAAGGGCATTCAAGTCTATTGGAGAGATGTGGGGTTCATCATTGGACATATAAAAGAGGATATGGAGATATGCCAAGGAGAATTCAAGAGAAATCAAGGAGAAGAGGAGTTTCTAAATTAGGGTTTCTGTGTAAAATCCCCTAGTTTAGGTCAAATTTCCAAGCAAGATAAGTCAAAATGCTAGCTTCAAATGGCTTCTTGGCCAACATGAAACTTGTAGAGGATCTCAAGACCTTTAATTTGAGTGGTGGAAGACATCAAGGAGATTTATATAACTCAAGTTATGGTCCTTGCAAGTTACAGGTCATCTGAGGTATCTGAATTTTTGTCTGTGAAAGTGACTTGACTTCCAAGCAATTTTTACCCCTCGAGGAGATTTCAAATGAATTCTTGGTCAACATAAGAATTGTTCCTCATTGTCTTATCTTTCTAGAATGGTATAGTATGCCTTCATATGATGTGTGGAACTCAACTTATGGTCTTGGCAAGCAAAGGGTATTTTGGGCATTTGTGAATTACAGGTCATTTTAACCTATGTCCAAAACTCATACAAGGAGGCCTCAAATGGAAAAACTTACAACATCAAACTTGCTCCAAATGGGATTTTAAGTCTAGAAAGAAGGTCACAAATTTTTGGAAAAGCTCATAACATGAAGTTGCATAATTGGTCAAAATTTGAACTAAAATGGCTTATAATTTAAAGAAATTCAAAGTGAAAAATGGTTTGGGAGATTTACAAGTCCAAATGGAGACTTCCAATATATGATTTTGAATGGAAAAGACATTTCAAAGACAATGGTTCAAACACTTTTTTGAGTTTAGAAGGAAAAAAGAAAGTTATCTTTGGTTACTTGCATTTTAAGAAACATAGCCAAAATGAATCAAAGTTGGAAGGCAAGGGAATGTGTAAGATGGATCTAGAAGTTACCATTGGGGTCTATATATTCATGAAATGCAGATTGATCAAGGGTTGGCTTCATTTTTCACCAAGAATCTCCAAAATTCTCTCATTCTTTTTCATTGAATTTTCATTCCAATTCCTCAAATTCTTCACCAAATCATCATCACAATCAACTTCATTATACTGTTTCATCATCATAGACCAGAATTCAATCAAGAACAAGGTGTGATTACTCCATTTTCGAGCACTTCCATCATCAACATCAAAATTGAAGTTTCAAGTGGATAGCACAATTCAAGCCAAGCCTCACTCAAGTGTTGCATACAGAATCAATCACTGAGTTAATTGATCAAGATCCAAGCCTTGGAAGCCTCAGATCCACAAGTTTCCATAGCTGTTTTCAAGCTTTTGCACCAGGTGCGTTTTCATTCAAATTGCTTGATTCAGTTAGTTAGGCATAGCTTTGTTAGTTTAGATATAATGTAGGATGTTAGTAGAGCAATTAGGATGAATTTGGAGTAGATTAGTGATGATTGTTAGCAGGTGGTAGAAACTGTTAGGGCTTGAAACTTGTAGTAGAATGCATCATAATCTTAGCTTGATAGATCAGAATGATAACCATTAGTTATAGATTAGATTAGTGCAAGTTTGATGGAGAATTGTGTTGATGAGTTGCAGAGGATTTCCATGGTAACCAGAACTTGTTGCTATCGGGTTTGTTGATCTAGTGAATTTCAAATCAATCTAAGACCATAGGATTATAGAGGGAGAGATTCTGAGCATTTTTCATGTTGGGATCGCGTTGATTCATGGCCTGGAGAGTGAGAACAGATTGGTGTAAGTTTGGTTCGTGCATGGACATTCATGGTGTAAACCCTAAGTTTCAGATCCAAAGGAGGAAGACGAAATCTGGACGGTTCGTTTCATGTAGACTTTTGACTTGGAGAGTGATCGAATGGCTCATATTCAATTCAGATTTGGAGGGAAGTGTGTTGGTGCCAAACGCACCGTTTCATTAATTGAAACGGGCGGGCCTGAGTGATGTTGTTATTCCCACCCCCAATACCAAGCCCAAATCAGTTTTCCACGTGATTTCTGTTCCTATTTTCACCCCCCTGCGCCTCTTTATTTTTTATTGTTGCTGAATGATTCTGGGCCTAGTGTAATTTGCTATGCACACCCCCTGTCTGCCTGGCCCATCCAAATATCAACTGCGCGCGCCTGCTATTCTAACCCCCTCCCTCATTTTAATTCAATTCTTTTCTTTTAATTCACTTTAATTTTACCAACTTTGAAAATTCATAATAAATTCATAAAAAATCATTTTTAGTCCATTCTTTTTACACTATTTTCTTTAGGATGTCTAAAAAATTATAGAAAAATAAAATTGCATTTTTATTTTTATTTCATATTTTTTCCATATTTTCTAAATAAATGTCATTTTAAATAGCTTCATTTCATGCATGAATTTAGTAATTTTTGTTCTCCTAGATGCTTTCATATTTTTTGTTCATTCTTTTTATATTGTTTAGATTAGGTGTTGAACTTGTAGATTCAATTTAGTTCCTATTTTTAGGAATTAATTTTAGGTGATTAATGTAGTCTTGGATAACATGAACAAATTAGGGTTTTTTAGGTGATGACTTAGGAAGTTTGATTTCATTTCCCTTAGGACTTAGGGTTTGAATAGATTAGTTATGGGACTATAAGGGCTATGGGTAGTTATTAGATCCCTCAGAAAAAGTCAGGATTCCCCTACTGCTATTAATACTGTCTGTATATCTGTTTGTCTGGTGTGGTGTGCCCTCTGGGGATTATTGCTTGCTTGCTTGGGTATTGGGATTGTCTGGGGACCTTGGGAGAGCTGAAGATTTGAGGAGATGAAGACCATTGGAGATCCAGAGATTGAAGATCAACTGTCAGAGTTGAAGAGGAGGTTCTTGCTAGCAGATGCTGAGGAGACTAGGGTTTAGGAGCTAGGCAGAGCTCTAGATTAGAAAGCTTGTTTCTCAAACATGGAATGCCTTGTCTGCATCCATCCTTCCTCTATGATTCAAAGTCTCTTTCAAATATCCACCTCCTTCCTTTGGAAGGATCAGTGAATGTATTTGAAAGATAGAACTTTTGAGAGGAAACTTTCTGTTTAATGTTAACAGTTGATGAACCACCCTTGGTAGGTAATTAACTGTATAACATTCATTCACTTCACTCTTGTGACTAATCCCTCATCCTGGAGGTGTGAGCTTGAAGAAAAGCCATTGCAGATGGAAGACAGATGATCAAAGCCCTTGCCTGGAGGCCATGAAGATGGAGATTGATGCTTGTTGAAGCCTGTAACTGATTGGAGATTACTTGAAGCCAGATGTTGATTCAGAGCTGCTGATGCTGTTTCTTTTGCTGTTGTATTTCATTGCTGATGTATTGATTGGTTTTCTGGACTGTATTGTTTGCTGTTTATCCTGCTGGGTTGAAAGTGAAGCCTGTTCACTTTTGCCTATTGTTTTCTAGGTTCGAGGTTGAGTGGGACTCCCTTGCCTCGCTTGTACTGTTGCATCCATGCATTTTACTGCTTTACTGTATATATCTGGTATTGTTTCTGTTTCTGCCTATCCCGTAGGATCTCTGTTTCTCTCTGTGCAAGAGAGGAGCATGATAGACACTAGGTCTTAACCCATGCATGATAACATTAGGTTAGTTTGATTCCCTTCGCAACCGTAGGTTAGAGTTCTGTCTCTTTCTCTCTCAAAACAAACAGAAAAACATATAAAGATTTCAAACACAATAAAAGACACTTCTTTCGTAAAGGAATGTGGACTCATCAAAACGTCATTTTTGTCCGCCGGGACCAGTAATCAAGAAAACCTTTTTCAGGAGGAATAAAATCAACCAAGACAAGCTTGTGTCGTGCGTGGCCCGAACTACGTTTGCTCTGATCTTCCATGCAGTGTGGAAGTACGTAGGCATAGGATGCGATATCCTAGCGAGCAACCTTCCCCTCCTTTCCCGTAGGTAGGCGAACTACGTTGACTCTGATTTCTCGTTCCAGACGGGAATACGTAGGCATAAAGTGCGATACTTTGCCGAGTCATTTTTTTATTTTTATTTTCTTTTCTTTTAACCCCAGACCTTTAGCGTAGATAGAATAACAATCCATACCCGAAAACAAGCGTGGATCCCGTCGAGTACGACGGACGTGAGGGGTGCTAATACCTTCCCCTTGCGTAACCGACTCCCGAACCCAGGTTTTGGTTGCGACGACCATACCTTTCCCGTGTTGTGCGAGGTTTACTCTGAGCGTTTCCTTTCCCTCCCGTGGGATAAATAACGCGCGGTGGCGACTCTTCTGTTCAGCCGGCGCCGATTTTCGCAGTAGCGACACATAACCATGATTTGTGTGAAAAGTTAGTCGGTTATCCAATTGTGTGTTGGCTCATGCCGCAAGAGAAGGAAGGCATTGCTGACATGACATTGAATTTGGTTCAGCTGAAAAATGTACTTGCAACATTAAAACAGAAAAGACCCGAAAATTACACAAATATCAAGCATGTGTACAATATTTGGTACCAAACTAACAAGGCGCTGAGAGGGATAAAATTGTAATGAAACAACTCTTAAAACTGTTGGATGATAATAATAATTTTTCTAGGTACCGAACGTGCGAGGATAGAGTGAGAAACTTCAAATCAATCAGGTCTTGAACTTTGTGTTTGAAGGCCCCGCAGTCCTGAATTGTGTGCCATGGAGCGTCCTTATGATACTCACAATGAGCAGTAACATCATAATTTGGAGGAATGACAGTTGGCGGAGCTAGGTCTCTCGGGGGTAATCTTCTCATCCTTCAGTAGTTCAGAAAAGACTTGAGCGTATGACACAGGTAGATGATCAAAGTTTCTCTCCGGCCTCCTCTTCCTTTGTTGATTGGGTTGACGCTGCTGTGGAGCTTGTTGTTGTTGATTCCGTGGTGGATATTGATATCCTTGTTAATGGTATGACTGTTGCTGAGGAGCTTGTTGCAGAGGTATCTGAGTCGGAATCTGAGCTTAAACAGCTGGCTGATAAGGCATTAGAGCGTATTGTGCAATAGCAACATACCAATACTGAAAGTAAGGAATCTGAACAGGTGCTTGAGCAAGAGCTTTCTGTGGAGCTTGTCCCTTTTGAGTAGAGATGACATTTGTTTCTCCCTACTTTTTCTTGTATCTTTTGAATGGTTTCTTTGCTCCAGACTGGCTACTAGATCCTCCTTGGATGTTTCCATTCTTCAGACCCTCTTCAATCCTCTCACCAACGATTACCATGTCAGAGAATCCAGAAGACACACTACTGATTAAATTTTTTGTAGTATTAGCCTTGCAAAGTACCCCATGAAGATGTCAATCAGTTTACGGTCAAAAAGTGGCGGATGCACTCTTGCAGCTAACTCTCTCTAGTGTTGTGCGTACTCCTTAAAGGATTCGTTGTCCTTTTGAGCCATACTATAAAGTTGAGTATGATTCGGAGCAAGGTCGGTGTTGTATTTGTATTACTTGACAAACACTTCAGCTAACTCAGTCCAAGTGCGCAAACTGCTACGCTCCAGTTGCATGTACCATTTAAGAGATGCTCCAGACAAGCTGTCTTAGAAGCAATGCATCATGAACTTTTCATCTCTGGCATAGGCAGCCATCTTGCGACAATACATCTTTATATGAATGTTGGGATAGATGAAACCCTTATACTTCAGGAATTCTGACACCTTGAACTTGAGTGGAATCACAACATCAGGCACCAAGCACATTTCTAAGGCATTCAAGGAAGTTGAGTTATGCCCTTCCATGACTCGAAGTTTTTCAGCTAGATCACGACATATCTTGAAAGCTTAAGAATCCTGAGAAGCAGCAGGATTAGCAATGGGATAACAACATGATATTTTTGCACCTCATCATACTCATCTTGCAAATTTCCTTCAGCATGAGGAATGAGAATCTGAGTAACAGCAGGTTAGGCTGTCGAGATAGCTACAACAATAACTCCAGATGTTGGTATCGACTGAGCAGTAGCTCTTTCGAATGCAGGAGTCTAATTCAGCAGCATCCCATGGATGATGGGGTTGGGAACGGGAACTGAGAGCCTTGAGGTAGATCCTTACACAGGAACGTTGTTGTTCGCGGCAGCAGCCTCACGCAGTTCTTTTTCCTTTCTGGCCATAATGATGGCTTCGAGAATCTAGTGGATCTTGCCTTTGATAAAGTCCAACTCCTCTCTGAAGACGACTTACTCTTGTTGAATCTGCTCCATCATTCGTCTAGTGTTGGCTCAAGTTGCGTACTGGTGTCGGGAAATCAGCTTGGTTTACTGGAGATGAAGGAAGGTGAAATACGTTTCTGATGTTGAAATGAAATATAAGATGTATAACTGATGCATGCAATGCAATGACATGTATGCAAGATGCAAGATTTGCGATCACAGGTTCAAACAATTCTGAGGTTGGCTGGAGGAATAAGTCAACAACCAAAGTCTCTGATCAAAGAAACCCCACAGGTAGGTTCTAAAACGGGTAGGTTCCCAGAGTCATGTCTTTCAAAGACATTATAGCCATTACGAAGCCTCATCAGACAATAATATCCTTGAAATGATCTCTTCTAGGTGATACTTTTGTATCTTCTCCACGAGAAAGACTCCTTGGAGGCTTCAACTATACAACCATCGACACACGGATTCTCAGAAGGCATCTTAGAGTCGTAGATTGAGGTTGAAAATATTACTGTTAGGAAGTAATACGTTCAAAGAATGTTATCTGATTGGGGCTTTCGCATTAACCCAAAAGGAGTTAACGCTACCAACCACCATGGATTGAACGGGTTAATGGTCCTTAGAGTCGACGATTCAGAATCGAAAACATTATCATCATGACGAAGAAACTCAAAATGATAACATCTCCAAGGGAATCTACTCCAAGCGGGGTTTTCGTATCGGCTTCACGCGGAAGACTCCACACAAGTCCCTACTACACAACCACCATCCTAATGAAGGTGAGAAAATTACTTAGAAGGGGGGGTTGAATAAGTAAGACTAAAAATCAAATATTAGAACACAAATATTTTTATCCTGGTTCGTTGAAAACAACTACTCCAGTCCACCCTCTCAAGAGTGATTTGCCTTTCTCTATCAAGAACTTAATCCACTATTTTAATCAAACAGATTACAAATAGCAACACCTAAGAACAACCGTTCTTAGTCTTCTCAAGAGCAACTGATCCCAACTGGATCCTCTTAAGAAAAACCTTTTACAAACAAAGTAAAACTTTTACAAGAGTAAGAATGCTTCTAATAAGCTGTTATCACAACAGTGATATTTCTCTTAAGTTAAGAATAAAGATAAAGCAAAGTAATATGATAAAGAGCTTTGAAAGGTTTGCTTTGAGTAGAGATTTTGCTAGAGATTCGATACTGAAGAAGATGGAGTGGACTTCTTTACATAGGCACTAAGATCCAAGAAGTCTTGTTACGTTGAAGGCTGTGCAGAAAAGCCTGAAGTCTTTTGTCTTCACATTGGAGGCTGTGCTGAAACAAGCCTGATGCTTTTTGTCTTCACTTGCAGAAAACTTTCCTCAGAATGGAATGCACAGATAAAACCTTTTTGTCTGTGTCCTTGTGTCTAGCACAAAATAGGAAAGAGCTGTTGAGAAAAACCAACGTACATATTTAAATCTTCTTCAAAGTAAGTTCAGCTTTCAACATTAGAATCTGAATCTTCAGAGTCTCCAGACCACGGATCATCTGGATCTTCAGAGTCTTGAATGTTCTTCAAAATGAGCTGAATCAGAGTATGTGCAGCTTGTGTGCTTGAGCGTGTAAATCCTTCAGAGCAGAGTCTTCTAAGCTTTAGAGGCTCCTTCTTCAGAATCTTCAAGAGACAGTGCTCAGAATCTTCTGGGAGCAGTGTTCAGATCTTCACTTAAGATGCTCTTGAACTTATGAAGCCTTTCATACGAACAATGTTCAGATGCAATTTTGCTTTCTTAAGATATTTTTCTTTAGTGCCTGTAGCAAACAATTTAGAACACGTTTAGAGTATATAATTCTTGAATACAAAATTTATAAGTGTTATCATCAAAACATAGAGATATAACTAAGACACAATCTGTGCTCTTACACCTAATCCTATGTTTTTTTCTCAGACTTAGGTATAAAGCCGTCTCACACAGCACCCAAGAACAAACAAGCCCAACAATGCCACAATAAGCAATAGCAACAAAGATAAGGATAGGAAAGCACATAAACAAATAAACGAGAAGAAAACAAATAAGCGAAGCTAACGAGCATCACAATTCGAACTAAGATAGGCTTGAGTCGAACATGGAGCAAAGTTGTTCCCCAGCAGAGTCACCAGCTGTCGTACCTCAAAAAAAAATCAAAATATGACCCTTGGTAAAAAAAGAGTTAGGATCGTGTTTTCTGACGAGCTTTTAGTTTTTACCGCCAATCGTGTTCAGTTCGACTTGTTTCTGATGCAAGGCCGCAACACCTGAATTTTTTTATTTTATTTTAAATTGAGATTGTTAGGATCTTAATTAATTATTATAATCAAATTATGATAGAGTTTAACTAGCTAGATATCCTTGATAAAAAAAAAAAGAGTTAGGATATAAAATATAATTAGATACGTATAATTTAAAATTAATTATATTAATCTTAAAATATATAATAATTATTTAAATTTGATAGTATTAAAATATAAAGTGAATAAATTTTTTTTTGAAATTTTTGTTTTAATATTTAGAAATAAAAATTTTATTTTTTAAATTAAGATAATTATCGATTAAAATAAAATATATATTATATTAATAATTACATGTGAAATAGAATGCTTATTTGATGTAATATAAAATAAATTCAATTGCAAAATAATCATGAAAAAGAAAAAAAATGACTTGTGAAAAGAAATTTTTATATTTTGAAATAAAGATTTTCTTTTAAATCAAGATAAAATTTTGATTAAAATAAAATAGACATTGTGTTGATAATGACTTCTGAGATAAAAAAAAATATTTAATACGATATAAAATATATTTTTGGTAAGAGGGTCCCTTAGATTTCATCAGATAAAGGTTAGGGATCCAAGATTTTTTCTCCTCAATGGGATCGGTCTCTTGTTAGCGTTGTTTGAGGTTAAGGATGTTATTCTCCAAAATATGTTTGTGGCAACGCAAATCATCCAGAGCAGCATTGTATCCATGCTAAGGCCTCATGGTTAATGCCACGACTGTTGCCAAATGACGTTGTTGTTGCTGCTTGTTCACCATATTGGAGGGGATTAAGGAGGCAAGAAGTGAGTCGCTCATTAATTACAAAGGTGCCCCATGTCAGTTTTACTATGGCCCCCACAATGGATGCTAATTGTACTTACTAAAAAAGTAAAATGAGAGACAATTCATAATTGTGTAAAGTTGTTTATGATTTGAGAATTTGAAATGTACTTAGAGCTCACCCACCTAGGGAGCGGAGAGCTCTTATATACTTTTATGCGGAAATTTCGTGATATATGGGAGGTCGTTTTCTCATTATGAGAACGGGGTGTATATAGGAGACCCCTTGGATCAAAATTTGAGGCCCAAAGGTGTAATTTCCTCCTTCTGGTCAATGATGAGCAAGTGGGATGACTCTAAGTTAGTAATCCTCTATTCTTTGACTCATTACACGGCGCCACGTATCCCCCCCCCCCCCCCCCCCTCCTATCACTAGGAAGAAGTAATTAGTTAGGGTGACTATGCCCAAGTCCAATGTGACGATCAACTTTGGACATCTTGAATGAGCATTCAGTTTGGGCAACTCTTAGCACATTGTAAGTGTTCGTCTAACATTGGTGCAATTGTCTTACCTTGTGTCTTTTAAAGTGTTTCTAATAGGGCCAATAAAATTATTTCAGTCCAAAATCAAACTAAGATTGTGAGTTAAATTAAGGTCAAGAAGACTAGTTTCCAAATTAAAAATAAATTTCTCAAAAGTTGGCCAATTTGTAGAAAATGACAAAAACACTTACCAAGGTTCAAATAATCATTTAAACTATTCCCTCTGATCTTTTTTATAAGATACACTTCACCTTTTTAGATTCATTGAATAACTAATGTACTTGATCTGTATTATAGACCAAATACATTAATGAATAACTAATATACTTGGTATGTATTATAGACCAAATACATTAATGAATAACTAATGTACTTGGTATGTATTATAGACCAAATACATTAATTATTTAATGAATCTAAAAAAGCGAAGTGTCTCTTATAAAAAAGACCAGAAGGAATACAAACCAACCATAGAAAGTCTCAGAGGGAATTCTAAACATTGGTGTATATTTGTATAGACTATAGACATATAGTTTCATTATGGTAGGGAGTAATCCCACTTTACATGTTTCAAGATTCCATTATCCAACTTGACAAATTTACATACAACTTAGTAGTAATGTTCCTTTCCCAATAATTTATTTTTTGCATTGGCTGCTTTTTTATTTAAACTATATGGTTCAACTTTCTATGAGCTATACCATGCCTTCTGGCAAGAAAACAATGCCTGAAAAACTATTGGCAAATTACAAAGTTTGCCTTTCTAATCTAGGGAATTTTCAGGATCAAATTACAACAGAACAATCAAATTTCAAATGATGGAATATCAGATGTAAAACCATGTGTAGCTTGGTATAATAACCGAGATAGTATACTTCTGTAAGGGTCGCTTTCTCGTTTCTCCTTTAAATAGGCAATGCATCTCTCAACCTCAGATTTCACTTCAAAATATAATTCTTGAGATTTCTCCCTATCCTTAAGTTCCTGTTTCCTCCCTGTCGAACAATATCCCAATAAATTGATGTTGGCAAAACAAACTTTACTGCCACATTTTCATAGGTATTCTTTCTTAGCAGTGAAATAAACATAGGCCAATGACATACCTTGTGTTTCAATTGGTTTTCCAAAATAATAGTAGAACCGGCCCGGAACTTTAGGCAAAATTCCAGGCATATGCACTTGTTGATTTGCCACCTCACCACTAGCACCAGCTCTAGATTTCAAAGTATACAAATAGGCATAAAATAATACATCTGTCTATGGTGTATAATACAAAAAAAAAAATGGAAAAGAAAAAAAGTATATGAAAAGTTATATGTTTCGTGATTTGGTATATCTTTTTGGTATGAATCAACAAGTTACAAAAATAAATGGTATGAATCAAAACAACAACAACAACCAAACCTTATTCCACTAAGTGGGGTCGGCTACATGTATGAATCAATAAACAAAGAGGAAATTTAGATACCTCAACGGCATAGCCTCATTCGTAAGGTTTTCTATTTCAGACTTAAAGTAAGGAACCTTCACCAAGTCATCATAATCAATCACAACCTGAAAAGAACAATGTGATGTGCTGTTAATATGGTATTCAAATCCAGGTTCAAGGGATCCATTGTGTTATATGTTACGGTTAGAGAGCCATAGTTAATCTTTAAGTAGAAAAAGGTGAATGTTGAGGTGAAAAAATTCATCAGTGTATCCATCCTAAGATATTGCAACTATTCCCTTTTCTCTTCTTCCTCTCCCTCTTCTTTGTCTAAATGTTTCCTAATTATGTTATCACATCACTTACGTGACTTGAGTTGACAATACTAACCACTAACTGAAAAGTCAAAATCATTAAATGATTGCATAACACGTGATTGGAGGACAACTGGGATTCAAATTCTGGACTGTCTCAGGTGATGCGGCTGCAACATCTGGGTAGCAGTGACTGTCACAACCACTTCAGCATGCAATGGTCATAATGCATCTGTGACCGCAACACAATTGAAAACTCTAGATGAATGTTTACAAGAGTAGAACACTAGTAGTGAACCTAAATTAAATCCTAAAGAACATAGATATATGTTTTAAAAATTGAAGCTCTAGTAGAATTATACTCCGTAAGAATTGATCACACACACAATTTGACTTCAATACATGTTATTTTCAGAAAGAAAAAAATAACTTTGTAAAGAAAATGACTGACTTAGTAAATACTGAAACTTACTTCGCCAAGATCATCTTCTCCAACAGCACCGAAAGGTACAATTTTGGCTCCAAATCTTGCTGCCATCCTGACAAACTCAGATTGTTCAGGCCAAAATAACTTGTATTCTTCACCCTGAAAATTATTATAAATGGTGGAGGTTTCGAACGAGCCTTGTAAGTAAATTTAAAATATAGAAACGGAGATACACAGCGCCACCTAAAATATAACCATGTGTTGAAATGCTCACACAAAATTTGGATTATAAAGAGCTTACTTATTCGGATTTACCTTTCTATGAAGAGCCTCACGCATCCCTCCAGGATATAACAGGACATGTGACTTGGAAGATAAAAGCTTGAAAAGGTTAGATGGTGCCACAGGAACAGCACCCATAATTCTGAATGTGTCAAAAGAAGATACTTCAGGCAATCTTCCGTTTTTTTGTTTCCTAAAAATCATAGGATGTGCTATTCCTCTTACAAGGATCTCTCTTTCCATAAGAATTCGAGAAACCAAGGGAACTAATTCCAATCCTAGCAACATGTGGTACCCAACATACAGAACAGGTCCTTCTGAAGGAATTCCAGCTAGTCCCTTTACAATCGTTCCATCCTCCAGAGTTGAAAGCATTACAGCACTTGTGACAGCAGTAATCAAACTGGAAGCATTTTACGTTAACGGTGGAAAATGTAAATTATCAGTTTGATTAGAGTACAGTTCAATTAACTAGAAAGAACACAGATGAATTGAAAGATATAACGTGTCATCAAATCATCAATGTACACCATTAAAGTTATCCTGATAAGCTATAGGTTAAGCTTTCCTTACCTGTTTGATTCTATTACTTCTTTGGCTTCATAAGGTGTAGGTGGTATGAAATCAGAAACATAGTCGTGATACTTCCTACGACGGTAGTAGGAAGTTCCTTTGAGGATCGTTACCAGGTCAATGCTTCCTTCCTGCTAGCAGTGAACAAGCTATCATGTTAGGGTCTGTTAAAACTTGCATCAAATGATAATGCACGCCTGAATGCAATCACAGACAAAACATGCCTGCAGAAAAATATAAATGGAATAAAATAATACCAGTAATAGGAAATGTCCACTGTCATCAAATTTACGGAGCTGGCAATTAGGCAGTAACTTACATAGTTTCTCACCTTCCTGTTGGCTAGGTAATAATTGATCATTTCCACTAAAAGCATAAAGAAAAAAACAAGTTTCATTTTTCAGGAGTCATAAACTTGAAAAGGGAAACATGCTGGTGTATATTTGATAAAACTAGAAATATATTGGTATTGCTATAATGGAAATTCTTCTGAACAATGTGGGCAAGTTAGGGAAACTTTGAATTTGTGCTTCCATGTCATTATTTGTTAAAGTAGCCTCTCTAAGGTCATTCTTGTCCGTGGACTATTCGACACTGGCATTTAGACCTGCTTGATATCAAAAATGTTTTCCTTCATCACAACCTTACGTAAAAGATTTATATGTAGTAACCTCTTGGATATATTATTTATAGGAAGTTTTCATAACTAGTCTATCGCCTCCTCAAGTCTTTATAGGATTTCAGTCTCATAGGAGATGGTTTGGCAAATTCATCAATGTGGTTCAACAGTTTGGTATGACTCGGAGTGAGGTTGACCGTTCAATTTCTATCTTCATTTAACTGCAGGGTGCATTTACATGGTTGTAAACGTGGACAACATTGCCATCATAGGTGGCAAATGCCATGGCATCACACATGAAAAGAAGAAAAAAAATTGTCACCATTTTTAGACCAAAGGTTTTGATAGATTTCATTACTTCTTGAGGATAGAGGTGGCGCAATCCAAGAATGGTACTTTGATTTCACAAATGAAGTATGTAGGTGAATTTTAAGGGAAACAGGGTTGATTAACACTCACCCTGTTTGATACTCCTATGGATCCCAAGCCAAACATCTACCGATTCAATGGCAGACACTTTTAGACCCAAAGAAACACATCAACTAGTTGGGAAGCTGAATTAGGTAATTGTAACATGTCCTAATACCTTTGTGATTGATGTGATTTTTCTCTACCTGTGAAGGGGATTGGGATGCACTAATTTACATTCTGAGATAATATCCTCTGGTGTGTAATTGACATAAATCTCATATGGTTTTGTTTCTATACCCTTCAAAGGTTTCCATCATACAGACCATTGTTTAGAAGTAATGAAGTTTGAAGAAATTGTTTGTTAGCACTTAGTAATCTTTCTTTCCATTTCTTTTCTAATAGCATGTCGGCTAAGTGACAGCATCAAAAAGTTAAGAAAAGCCATAGGATTCCATATTATGATTAATGTAAGATGTACAATGTTAAAGAGTATGACTAATGTAAGATGTACAATGTTAAAGAGTATGACTAATGTAAGATGTACAATGCTAACGAGAATGAACCTGCAAAGTATCAAAGTCTGAGCTTTGATAGCATAAAGCCGTGAATTGGCATAATCCGAAGCTGATTTAAACATCTTTAGTTTCCACAAAAGTGTTTCTTTTGGTAATATGTCAGTAAGAACCTGTAAATTCAATCAACAGATTTTCAATATTGAAAGTAAATGAAGTGAAAGCTCAAATGAGCTCATATAAGCAAGAGCAAAGAAAATGAAGTCATATCCAACCATGCTCTTCAAAAGTCTAGCATGTTCCACTTTTACAAAGTTTTAGTTAAAATAAAGGAAACAAAGTAAGCTAGCCAATTTTCAATTAAGATTTCTTTCTGAAATATGCTTTAAGCATTGTCAATGTCACTAACTCACTATTACTCACACAACAGGCTTCACAAAAATAAAGTCACACACTGCTTTTCCAATTGAAACTTTTTATTTTTGAAAAACAATAATTGAACCTTACAGGAAGAGATGATGCAAGAGTAGTAAAGCCCTCTATTAGCTCTCTAGCTGTATTTTGTAGAGGAAGTCCATTCACGAAGTTATCCAACACCATTCTCAGAGGGTCGCCTAATGTAACAAGAATAGTTGGAGGCATAAATGGAGAAAGATACCATTTTCTTTAGTAAAATATAAAGAAACAATACAAGTTCTCCAATATGATAAATGAACTCTAGCTGAAAACTATTAAGTGCTTAAGGATGTTGGAGTGGAAAGTTTAGCATAAGTTTCTAACGACAATGAAGTTAATTACTCGCTAATTTAATTAACTTCAATAAATTTTATAGTTGCCATTTAAATATTGTTTTGTCATGAATGAGGAAGGGGAAAATGACAACAAGATTTAGACACATGCACAAGCAAAAGACACAACATTTTTATGGTAAAGGAAGAAAATTAGATCCACAACATTCTTATAAAAAGTAAACCATGGTGGATAAACTCCTGGAGCGTAGGGATGCATGCATGCATGTAATATGAATTTATATGTAAGTAGAATCTCTGTATCACGGACACCTCTGAAAAATGGTGTGTTTGTGTCCGTGTCGGACACCAACACTGATTCCTACGGTTATGTTCAACTTATTTATTTTTTTCAAATAATTACCAGCATCAATGTGTCAGTGTCAATGTCCGTGTCTGTGCTTCATAGGTAACATGTAAGAAGAGCACGAGGAATTACAAATGTACACCTACATTTTTAAAGCATTGAGTACAACCAGAAACCTGCAACTGACTAAGCTAAAGTTGCTCATTATTAAGACAACTGTCTAGTAACACACAAATGAAACATTTCCCCAAGTCCCCAGCATCAACTTCGGTGTTTTAAGGTTTCAAGAGTAGTTACTTTTCTAAACTAATTATCATTTTTGTGTTTTAAGTAAACCATCTAATGCATCTGTTATCTACAAAACACTCAACATTTTTCAAAATGAACAAACCCAGACACACCTCACACAGATAGTGAAACTATAGTTCATATATTAAAAACAGAAAAGCAAGACGAACAAACCTGCTGTCAAACTGAGAATGTTTGGCAGGGCAGGAGAGAACGAGTCAGGCAAAGCTTCCAACAATGGTGTTACAAGTTGCAACTGGGACCTGCTGAACGAACTAGCTGAAAATTGGATACCCATGGTCAGATCATGTACTTTGTGTGTCTTTCAGTCAAAAAGCATATCTGCATTACTAAAGAATTACCTGGATTTGCCAAAATTAGTACAAGATCAATATCACGGTTACGGGCTGCAACAGCCATTGCGAGACACCCTCCTAAAGATTCTCCAACAAGATATATGGGCCTATTTGGTAAACGTTGATATTCTGACCTAACTGTTTTTTCCACTAATTTCACAAGGTCTGCAACAGGGAAATTCCAAAGCAATAAATTATGCAGGAATACACAAATGAAACATACAATCAAATTTTTTTAAATGCATGGAAGATAAACCCAGTGAGTGACCTCATTGTCAACATTAAGAATGAATAAATAGATAGTGTGAAGGAGTTCAACATGAGCATTATACATTATAACGGGCTAAGGAAAAAAGGACCTGTAAATGATGTTCGATCCGCAACTGGAATATGCAAGCACCACAAATCAAATATCCTTCAATGAACAAAAAGGAACAAAAATAGTATTTCTTAATTACATGTGAGTTAAATGATTATTCAAGAAAATCATTTAGTTAGAAGAAACTAGTTAGGCCTTAAAATATAATTAAATGAACACAAACCTTCCTAGTTTTTGATGATGTGAAATAAGTCCTAGTCCCACGCCATCAATTCCTGTAAAGTTTGGAATGCAAGTAATTCGTAAAACTAAAATTATTAGCGACTTGGTTTCTTGTTAGTTGTTACCATCCATGACAAAAGAATCTCTATTATTTGGATTTGGCTCCTAAATAGTCAGTAAGGAAAGAAAGGCAAGAATAAATGTTTCAATCACTCAAAATAAGTAATGCACGTGCATGTAATATCGCAACACAATTTTATATTAAAAGAAAATCTTTAGCATATTTATGTAGTGGAAAACAAATATATGTAAATGATTAACTACTTTTAAAATTTACTTTAGATTAAAACTGATTTTCATTCATAAAGATTTTATGCCCAATAATATACTATTGTTCAAAAACTTTTGATATTTGTTGCGTTGATTTTGATCCCATGGAAATAGAATTTGTAACATTATTGATTATTGGTTTTAGTACTTTGAACAACGAGTCAGGATTATATAGGAACTAATTTCAACTTAAATTAATATTGCATTAATTCCATTAAAAAAATAGACAAATTAAAGGTAAAATAATGAAGATTGACTTGAATTTGATAGGGAGAATAATAGTTTAATTTCCACAACTACAATTGAGAGAAAGTGAAACCACTTAATGTTATAACTGACTTCAAACTGGATTAATCGATGCAGTAGACCGAATACTAGAGGTGAGTAAAGGTCGGGTCGGGAAGAGTTATGACTAACCTTAACCATGTCCTAAATTTTGATCGGACTATTTTAATGACCTTAACCCGTATCTAAATCCGAAAAAAAATCCGATAATATATAAGTTAGTTTAGATTGGATTAATGTAAGATGATATCGGGTTGACCCGAAATATATGGAAAAAAAATTTAGTGACTTAAGAAATTTATTATAGTATTTTTAAAAATTCAGTTAATGAAAAACATTAAAAACATCTAAAGTCAATTCTTTAAAATCAAAAACATTATGTAATTCTATATATGTATCACCCTTTATTTTCTCTAAAACATGACTAAGAGAACTAAAGAAGTGTGAAAGTTGAGAAGTGGGAAGATGTGTACCAATGCATATATTAAATTATGAGATGGGAAGTGAAAAAGTGTATTGAAAATTTGGAATAATCTAAATATACAAATAAATTAAATAGATAAATAGTACCACATATGCATTCATAATATTAGAACGGTTGGGTAATCCGAAAGTCAACCCGAACCCATCCCAATTTGATATTGGGTAAATTTTTGGACAATCCTTTTTTCCATTTTTTTTTATGAAACGGGAAAAAGATTAAATCGAAACTATTGGGTTGGGACAGGTTTTCGAGTTGGGTTGGGTTCTGCACACTCCTACCGAATACTAATGGTAAAAAAAACCTTTTTAAAAAGGTAACCTTTTCTCTAGAGGTGAAAAAATTAAAAATAATTACACATTAAAATTAGATAATATTCACTCCGTCCCAAATTATAAGACGTTTAGGCATTTCACACAAATTAAGAAGCTTAATTATAATTTTATAGAAAAGACAAATTAAGTATGACTTTACAATAATGTCTCTCATAATTATTTAAGAGAGAAGTTAAAAGAGTTAAAATAATAAATACTTGAGGGTATATTGAATAACGTGATTAATATAGTATTAAAAATGTAAGGTAACTTGTAATTTAGAATAAATTTTTTTTAATAAAATAATTTATAATTTAGACCAAAGGATAGCTACGTGTTTCCTTCTTATATCTTTGTGTCAAAAATAAAGTTAATTTTTTTTTAAAATCTTGGTATCATAGTATTTGGGGTTGCAATCAACTAATTCAAAGGACTTATCCCACGTCCACTTGCTCTATATGGTTTTGCCCCAATGCCGAAATTTGTTCGCACCTAACTAAGTTCAAATCGAAAACCTTGTGATATGTGATTAAAATAAATAGGGGTGTAATCAATTCGGTTTTCACCAGGTTAAAAAATATCTGAACCGATAACATCTCTATCTGTTTGATTTGGTTCGGTCTTAAGTATTTAAAAAAATTTGAACCGAACCAAACTAACTATTTTGATTTGATTTAGTTTGAATAATCGGTTTCGCTCTTTTTTTCAAAGAAATATTAATTTGTGTATTCTTTGCTATTATATTTTTTTATTTATTTTTCGCTATTAGTTTTTAAAATTATATATATATATATATATATATATATATATATATATATATATATATATATATATATATATATATATATATATATATATATATATATATATATATATATATATATATATATATATATATATATAATTTTTTCATCTACTTTATACTCTATTTTTTTTTAAGTTAGAAGTTTTATTTAATCCATTTAAAGTAGTAATAAATAAAACAAAACAATAACAAAAAATTAACATTTTTCGTTAAAAAATAAAAGCAAAAAATTGTAAAAAACAAAATGAAAACTACTCAAGAGATCTTGAAATACAAAAGAGAAAAATAATAAGCATTAATTCAGTTCTTGAAAAGTAAAACTGAGAACCGGACTAAATCACATCGATTTTCATTAGTTTAATTCGGTTTTTGAATCAAATCATTCCTATTTATTTTAGTATAAATTATCAATTTAATCAATTTTTTTCTGAGTGATATACAGCCCTAAAAATAATGTACATGTTTTCAATGTCTCATATCTTATTTAGGGTCCGTGATTTGTCTTCTTTTTCCAGTCAATATCATTATTAAACGAATATATCATTTATGTGCAAGTTCAAGAAACTATAATTTTAAAGGAAAGCACTTTGCATATTGACTGTGATATCTACCTAATTAGGTAAATTCAAAAATCATTCTATTTAAATTAAAAGGAATCATTTGGATTAAATTAAATGTTCCCTTCTAAACAAAACATTTTTAGGCTAAAACAAAAATTTCCTTGATGTTAAAGGAGTTGTCAATATTTATTTACAAAAAATGATTTTTGTTATCATTAATTGTCAACCGTATGACTTCTTTAATAAATAAATGACTTCTTTAATAAATACTCTATAGATAACATGGGTAAACATTAATAAATTATGTGCTTACGTTATTCTATAAAATATTATTCTTATAATTTTAGACAAATTAAAAATATGATAAATATTTTACAGAAATAAGAATAAGTTTAAGAATTAGTTTATAAAAATATTTTTTTATAAATGGTATAGAAAAATAACTTTGGAAAAAAGATTGAATTTGATATGACCTATAAATTTTGTTGAAAAGTTTGTGTTTCTAAGATTATTATTTTCAATAGATGAAATCAGGTCAAATGGTCAACAACAAAAACTAGACAAAATGTAATGGATGAAAATGAAATCACATTAATAATAGTAATAAATAATCAACTAACAATAATTGATTAAATAAATGGTAAAGGGAACTGACCCGGCAAGAAGAGCATAAGAGGAGAATTATCCGACCGCCAACAACACTCCAACGGCGAAAACCACCGCGGCGGACCACCGTCATCACTGATCAAATCTTTCGATTGCTCCAAATATTCTTTCCAACCGCTCCGTCTCTGCTTCTCTTCCTTTTCTTCCCAACGCTTCTCTATCTCCTCCGCACCGCCTTCTCCTCGTTTTACCTCCACCGTGTTTCGTTTCTCCTTCTCCACGAATGTTGCCGGAACTCGGTCGATAGACATGGCGAAGCGCGTGGACATGCTCTGAGTCCAAGCTGGATTCAGCTTCCCAAGAAGCGGAGGCGGCTCGCGGCGGAAGAGCGGTGAGGAAACGCAGGGGAGAAAACGAGTCCCGGCTGCCGCCATGGCTGTTTGTAGCTTGTGGCGGGTGACGGAGATTCGAATCAGAATGGTGTTCGTAGCAAAGAGGCTTTGGGATTCAATGATTCATAAAGTGATAGTTTAGTGTGTATACATATCGACGATGATTAATTTAGATAATTAATATTAAAAATGTAGAAAAACTGAGAGAAGAATGTGCTTGGTGTAGAGTCTTCGGGATGCGTGTGTCCAATATCCACCAATTTTCTGTTGTCTTTTTTGCTTTTTTGGTTTTTTTCGCACAATATAATTTCTTACCAATTTTTGGAAAAAGTGCTGTTTTTTTGTACGCATGTGCTTGTGTTAATTATTAAGACACGCAAAATCAATATCATAGTTGAATACGTATTCAAAATGTGAAAGGTAGAAAAGAGAAGAATGTATGAAGAGAAAATTAAAAGTTTGGTTGATATTTATCCATCATGGCATCATCCCATTCATGAAATATCACGTTACTTTTTATAATAATTGAATTTTAAATTTTTTTTAATATTTAAATATATCTTATGGATATTTAAGAATTTAATTTAAATTTATTAATCGAAAAAAAAAATTGATTATATAGTTATTTCATGCATTGACGGGAAGATATAGATTCGAAGTCTGTTGTGGTGGTTTGAGATTTCCGATGTGCCAGAGAAGGGTTGACTTGTAACGTTATAACTTTAAAGCTCAAGTTAGAGTGAAAAGTGATGTTTGAATGCTTGAGAAATGGTGTGTTTTCCTCGTTAAATAAGAGAAGTGGTTGATAATTGAATGTGTGTGGCAAGCCGTGAGATATGGTCAGCTGTCAAATTGATCTAGACGGTCGAGGGAGCACTTGCTCGAGTGATTACATATTCGGCGGGAGAAAATAGTCCACGTGTTTTTCACCAAATGTTATCTCGTATCGTCATTGGGGATTCGCCTATTTAGGCCTTGTGGGTGATCTGAAATAGTTTCCCCTCAAGCTCTTTATTTATGCTCTGCAATGTGAGGGCTTGTGATATGTATCTTTACACGGCCACAGAATATGTGGATGTGGATGTCTTTGATGGGGCGTTGTCGCTCTTGGAAATAAGTGCATTAAATCTCCCTTATAAGACGTAACATGATGTTGACAATAATGGTTGACATGTCCCCCTATGCTAGTCAGTAATGACGTTCACCTTTCTTAGAGTACTCGAGTGCTTTTTTGAACCGTTTTCAAAAATATATCAATAGTTTATGGTGAGGAATAATCTTATAATCCTCATACTCGAGTAGGGTATAAAAGGCAAGATTTATGATGAACAAAGTGGGACAAGATTTACTTACTATAAGAGTGCAAATGAGAAGAAATTTGGTGATAAGAATCATGGCAAACCTTATGTAACCCCAAGTGTCAAAGGAAACCAAAAATCAGTAACTGGGAATACGAATAATGGGGAGGTGCTCCTACTCCTCCAAGGTGTGGAAAATGTGGAAAGTTGGTTCATTGTTTCTCTAAGTGCAAGGATGCATCTCCAACATGTTTCAATTGTAGGTAACATGGTCACATCAATACCTATTGTCTGAAACCAAAGAGAGAACAAGGTAGCAGTCAGCATACTCAAACTTATGGGATTTTCTCTTAATAGTATTGTAGCATCAGGATCAGATAAACTAATTCAAGGTATGTGTTTCATAAATGGTATTCCTTTAATTATTATCATCGATATGGGTGCAATGCACTCGTTCATATCACATAATTGTGTTGTTAGGATAAATCTAGAAGTGTTTCCTATGAAATCTAATATGATCATTGAGACACCAGCTAGTGGTTCTGTGGCCACCTCATTAGTTTGTCTAAATTGTCTCCTGTCCATTTATGGTAAATATTTCGGAGTTGACTTAATTTGTTTACCCCTAAGTCAACTAGACGTTATTTTGGAAATGAACTGGTTATCATTCAACCATGTTCACATAAATTGTTTTAATAAGACTGTGTTGTTTCTTGAGTTAGAAAGGAGTATGGATTCAAGATTTATATCTGCCAATCTAGTAGGTATATTCTTGAAACAAGATGCTTAAGTGCTCTTGATGCTAGCCTCCTTGAAATAGATAGTGAAGCTTCAATCGCCAATCTTCTTGTTGTGTGCAAATTCCCTAACGTCTTCCATGATGATAATAATAATATTATGTCTGAACGTGAATTCGGATTTGCTACAAATTTAGTACTTGGTACTAAAAATTTTTCCTTAGCATCGTATAAAATGTTTGAATTCAGAATTGAGCGAGCTTAAGAAGCAACTGAGGGAGCTATTATAAGAGAAATTTGCCAGGCCTAGTGTGTAATCTTATGGAGTGCTGATGTTGTTGGCTAAAAACAAATATGGGGCATAAGGTTATGTGTGGATTATAGGGAGTTAAATAAGGTCGGTATTAAGAATCAATATCCTTTTATGAAGATTGATGATCTTATGGATCATTTAGTGGGGGTTCGTGTGTTTAGCAAGATTGATCTGAGGTCAGGGTACCATCAAATTAAAATGGAGTCAAAGGATATTCCTAAGACTCCATTCAAAACCCTTTATGGTCATTATGTATATTCGGTTATGCCTTTCAATGTGTCTAATTCACTAGGGGTCATGGAATATATGAATATGATTTTTCACCCCTAGTTTGATCAGTTTGTCGTGGTGTTTATAGATGATGTCCTGGTATATTCCAAGTCGAATAAAGAGCATACAAGACATTGAGAGTAGTGTTATAGACCTTAAAAGACAAGGAGTAGTATGTTAAGTTATCCACGTGCGGATTTTGGTTAAGAAAGGTAAGCTTCGTTGGATATGTAATCTCTAGTGGTGGAATAACAGTGGATCCGTCTAAAGTAGACGCAATATTGCAGTGGGAGATGCCTAAGTTAGTGACCGAGATCAAGAGTATTTTAGGTTTGGATGGTTACTATAGGAGGTTCATAGAAGGTTTCTCAAAGTTGGCATTGTCTTTTACTCAGTTGACCCGGAAGAGTCAAGTTGATGTTTGGGATGTTCAGTGTGAAGAAAGTTTTCATGGGCTCAAGAAGTGATTGACATCAGCGTTAGTCTTGATTCTACCAAATTCAAGTGAATATTTTGTGGTATATTGTGATGCATCTAAATTTGGATTAGGTGGTGTGCTTACGTAGAAGGGTTAAGTTGTAACTTATGCTTCTAAACAACTCAAGACTCATGAAAGAAATTATCTTACCCATGATTTAGAGTTAGCGATGGTTTTTGTGCTTAAATTTTGGAGGTATTTTCTTTATGGGTCGAGGTTGAGGTTTTCAGCGACCATAAGATTATGAAGTATTTGTTTGACCATAAAGAATTGAATATTATCTAGAGAAGGTAGATGGAATTCTTGAAGGATTATGACTTAGAGTTGAGCTACCACCCGGGTAAATCTAATGTGGTAGCAGATGCGTAAGTAGAAAGTCTTTGCATATGCCGACATTATCAGTCAAGGAGATGAATTCAATTGAGTAGTTCAAAGATTCGAGCTGGGCGTTTGTACTAACGTCGAGAAGTGTTAAAATTGGTATGATGAAAATAACTAACAATGTACTAAAAGAAATTAAAGGATGTCAAAAGTTGGATTTGCATTTGTTAAATAAATTGATGTTAGTCAATTAAGTCAAGAAAATGGATTTTAGAGTAGATGATGGTGAAATTATGAGACATCATGATAGGAATTGTGTGTCAGACGTATCAGGATATAGGGGAATATTTTGGTGGTCGGCATGAAGAAGGATGATGTGGAATTGTGTATTCTTGCTTAGTTGTCAAGAATCGAAACAGAACATCAAAGTGGGGCAACTGTAGTGTGGTGTGGGAATTAGAAGGTCAATTGAAGGGGTCTTATTTAGACTTGTTTGTTTCAGGTAAATTTTCGAGGACAAAAATTCAATAAGTGGGAGAGAGTTGTAACACCCTAAATATAATTAATATTATTGATATTATTATTTCAATATTATTGTAGTTTCATTATTATTATTATTATTATTATTATTATTATTATTATTATTATTATTATTATTATTATTATTATTATTGATTTGTATTATTATGTTATTATTTTAAAAAATAAGATATAAATATTGAATTTATTAATAATGATTGGAATATGAAAGGTTAGTGGAAAATTAATGGGAATAAAGGGGGAAGTTGAAAAATCATGGAAAATCAAGATTTAAATAGAAACTGGAAAAAATTATTAAGAAAGTTAAATAAGATTAAAAATAAATTAAGTTAATTGTTATAAAAAGGGGGGAGAATGAGAAAGGGAAAGTGGTTGTTACATATATTTTTCTGAAAGAGAGAAGGAAAAAGGCAATTCTAGGAGAAAGTTCTTTCATCACCAAAAACTCAAAAATGATTATGCACAATCGAGGTATGGGGATTTTTTTTTATATTTGGTGTTTTGGCATTGGGATAATGGGGTTTCCCGTAACCCCTATTAGATTTTATTGATCAATGACTTTAAAATTTTAGGTAAAACTTACATGGTTGTGTGAATTGTGTATGTTGCTCATAGTTTTCTATTGTGTCATGATTTTGTGCTATGAGTTCAGGTGAAATTGTTATAATGTGATGGTGTTGAGATATGAATATAAATTGGTGCTAAATTTTGCACTGTATCGTAACATCTTATTGTTACCAATTGATATAATCATAAGATTAATGGATGATGATATGGTTAATTATTGTATTCGATGTCAATCCAATAGTATAATATGTTTAACTATGATAAAATATGCTTAAACTGAATTGGGATATATCTAGGTTGAAGTAGATTAAATTTGGGCGTGATATTCCTGTGAAAAGTTAAAAATCAATTTTTGGGACCTGGGTCTGACATGGCCTGTGTCAGCTGACACATCTTGGTTGTGTCATTAACATATTTTTTGTTTGTAGGGTGTTTGGGCCTAACACGGTTGATTAAGCTAACATGGTCGGGCCATGTTGCTCAAGTTGTATGGGGTTTCCTGTGCATGACAATGCTAGTGTCAGGTGACACAGGTAGTCCGTGTTGGCCACAAATGTTTGGCATGTGAATATTTTCCTCGCACCGTTTGTGATGTGTCCTGATCCCTTGATCAATTCCTTAATGTTAGATATAGTTGACATATTTTGATCAAATGTTTGAATGTGTCAATTGTCTTCAAGGTATACCATGAATAACAAATTTGAAAAATAATTAATTGTGTAAGTATAGTATTCAACGAGTACATGTGTAACCTAAATTGAGAATGTTGTAAGTTATGAGCTACTACCTTGATGAGGAGTTATGTAAGTCAATCTGTTAATGTTTATAACTTATCTCAAAGTCTTGATAAATGTATAAGAGTTAACTTATTAAATATAGGATGTAAGTACGGGGTTGATACGATATAATGGTGTGATGAGAGGGACGTTTTAAATACCTTAAGTTTCAATAATAATTAGTGTGAATTTTATTTAGGTTCACAAGAACCAGTGTTAGCCTTAACTAGCAGTGTTAATATTGATTCATTTAGGTTTGAAAAAATCGGTGTTAGCCTTAACCGGTGGTGTTAATATAGATTCGTTTAGGTTCTCAAGAATCAGTGTTAGCCTTAACCGGTAGAGTTAATATTGATTTGTTTAGGTTCACAAGAACCAATGTTAGCCTTAACCGGCAGTGTTTAATATTGGTCTTAAAGGTTCTGGTTGAGATTTGCATTTAACTGAAGCATCATGCATCATATATTTCGGAGTTAGGATAAGACTTTGGTCCTATGTTAGGATTTTATTTGGGTGTTTTAGTACTTAGGTCTGACATTTTAAGATTTTAGTAAAATAACTCTGAATTCGGCGATGGTTGTCGCTACTCGAAAAAATGAAACGACGCTGAGGCAAAAAGAAAATCAAGAGAGTCACCATCGAACTTTATTTATCCCAAAAAGGGAAGGTAAAACATCGAGAAAATCCCAAAAAGAAAAAGGATAGGATGGTCTTGCAACTAAGAGAAAGGGTTCGGAAGCCGGTTATACGAAGGGAATGTATTAGCACCCCCCACATCCATCGTACTCGATGGGAACCATTCGTTTGTCTTATGTGTAAGGATGTTTAATAAAGGATATTGCTAAGAAGAATGTTCTTCGAGGGAAAGGAAAAAGTTTGGAAACAAAGATGAAGAAAATAATAAAGGAAAAGGAAATGAAAAGGGTGGAAACAAAAAGGAGACTCGATAGGACTTCACAATCATATGCCTACGTATTCCCTCGTGCAACAGGAAAGTCAGAGTTAACATAGTTCAGAGGACTACGGGTGAAGAAATATAGAAGGGTGCTCGCCAAAGATTGGGGCCCTTGTTCCTACGTATCTTCACTTAAAAGAAGTGAAGAATCAGAGCGTTCGTAGTTCGGAGGACTATGGGTTAGAAAAAGGGAAGTTTGCTTGCTAGGATCTCGCAATCCTATGCCTACGTATTCTCAACAGGTATGAGAAATCAAAGTGTCCGTAGTTCGGAGGATTACGGGTAAAGAAAATGGAAGGATGCTCGCCAAAGATTGGGGCCCTTGTGCCTACGTATCTTCACTTAAAGGAAGTGAAAAATCAGAGTGTCCGTAGTTCGGACTACGGGTTTTTGGTGTTTTTATTGGACGATACCAACGTTCGTATTCTAACAGTTAGGTGTATTGCTGCTTGTTCATGGAGTCTTAGGCGTTACCTGTTTGCGGTAGAACGGACGTAACATGCTCTTTTTGAAAAGGCTTAAGTTTCCGCCATCAAGGCAAGGTGCCACATTTGATTTGTTGAAGTTGATTTTAAGGGTGAGATAAGTCCTCCGATAGTAACCTGTAACGCCCCGATTTCGATTATTCCCGTTTTGTTGAGTCTTTTGATTTAATTGGGTGATTATTATTTTAATTGTGGAACTTATGTGATAATATGTTATGTTTGCATATTGTGCTATTTTATCGATTTTGAGAGTTTCGGGAAAAATAGATTGGAGGGTATTTTAGACATTTGGTATTTAATGTTAAGTTGGATATTTGTGAGAAAATGGATTAATAGATGTTTTGAGAGAAATAGAATAGAAAGAGATATAAGTGGAAATTGGAGAGAAAAGAGAATAGAAACATAAGAGAAAGAAATAAAGAGTAGAGAAAGAAAGAGGAGGAAGAGAAAAGAAGAGAAATAGAGGAAAAGCTTGGAATCATCAAGAATCAACCTTTAGGAGTTGATTTAATCAGGTAAGGGTGTGAAATATTGTTATTCTATCCATGTGTATGATTATGTATGCTTTCGTTGGATTGTTTTGGATTGTTGGAGAGTTTTTGCTCATTTTCCATTCTAGGGCACAAATGGATTTAATCGGTAGAATCAAAGTTTTAACGGTTAGAATCGTGAATAAGTTATGTAGTTTAGTCGAGGGATGTTAGACTAAGATTATAGAAACTGGTTTGGTGAGAATCGGAAGGTTTTGTGGAGTTTTGGAGCTTTGGACAGTTGAGAATTTTGAGTTCGCAGATACTCTCTAGCACCTTTTCTAGGCGAGCAAGTCGCGAACTTTCGCTGTAGCGAGCTTGTAGCGAACGGTCCTAGACTTGGGACAGGATGGATATGGTATTCTTCGCTGGCAGTGAGTGGGGTAGCGAAGCATTCGCTAGGACCTCGCTACAGCGAGTAGGTAGCGAACATAGTCAGTAGCTTCTGTTTGCCTTCGCGAGCTTGTTCGCTAGGAGAACAGGTAGCGAGAATTCGCTAAGGACTCGCTAGGCAAGCAAGCTAGTGAGCGTGACAACATTTTTGTTTCCTTTGTGATTCCATTCAATGTTGATTGTTTGGTTCGATTGTGTTCAATCTTGACCTGAATGAGTAGTTGTCTGTTGTTATGATATGATGTACTGTGGGTAGCCGTATGGCGTGAATCCTAGATTGTGAATTGTGAAGTGTGAAATGTGTCCGTTTGGCAATTATGTGTATTGTTTGAATTGAATGATAATGCATGATCGTGTGATAAGTGTTCGTAGCCGTGTGGGTAGTAAAGCGATACTTATTGCCGTTTGGCATGATTGATATGAATGTACATAGATTGTATGTGCTAGTATGATATGAATGCATGATTATATATTTGTGAATATGTATGCATTTTAAGGATCTCATGAGTCATTTTGCATGTGAAGCATCATGATATGCAATCTTGTGTTGATTGATCCCTCGGAGGATCTGCAGAAACCTCGTGTGCCCATGTGGGGTGTGAGCGATGGTTTATAATTGATTCCGCGTAGAATATGCAGAACGATTGTGTGCCCATGTGAGGTGTGAGCAATCGGATTGTGTGCCCGTGTGGGGTGTGAGCAATCCTGAAACATCGTGTGCCCATGTGGTGTGTGAGCGATGGGTGAACATCGTAGTCCCGACGGGGAGTTACTTCGGTAACAAGCGATGGTTCCATTTGGTTCTTCAATTGAACCTGCTGAATGAGTCGGTACCGCATTTGCATCTGCATAGAGTCGTGAGTCGGTCTCTATGAGTTGCATTTATCATCTTTATATGATGCATTGGTGAAATAAACATGAATGTAGATGTTTATGTGAATTGGTGATGAAATAAACATAATTGTAAATGTTTATGTGTGAATGATGTGAATGGTAGAAGCATGATTGATGAATATGCTTAGTTATGTATGTATACAATGCGAGGTATATGATGAATGGTGGTAAACCTTGATGAATTATGGTGAGAAATGAGAAAATATGTGTATTCTATGAATGTATATAGATATATGATTATATGCATTAATTATTATGATAATATTTCTCACCCTTCTGCTGTTTTATGATGCTCTATGAGGCATTGCAGAGTAGGATTGTTGGAGGTCTTTTTGTGAAGTGTGACTTCGTTCTTTTTGGTCGGTTGGCTCTGATATGTAGCACCGGGTAGCTAGGATTGTATAGAATTCTTTTATGATACGTTGTATATGTATCTGCTGATGAATGTTTATGAAAACATGTTGAATGATGATGTGAATCAAACTAAATGATATGTATATATATATATATATATATATATATATATATATATATATATATATATATATATATATATATATATATATATATATGTGTGTGTGTGTGTGTGTGTGTGTGTGTGTGTGTGTGTGTGTGTGTGTGTGTGTGTGTGTGTGTGTGTGTGTGTGTGTGTGTGTGTGTGTGTGTGTATGTGTGTGTGTGTGTGTATGTATGTGTGTGTGTGTGTGTTTGAAATGATTCAATGTTTAGATGTTCCGCTTTTATTCTAAATATTGAGATGTGGGTGTAAGGACTAATTTCCTCTGTTTTGAAAGTTACCCCACTGTTGCATATCTTGTTGAGCAGGTGTTGTATGTTTTTAATTTCATGGATAATGTGTCATACCTCTTTTATACCATGTTTAAATATACTCTGATAAATGAATTTTTATATGTGCCTAAATGATTTATTTGATTATTTGGTGGTATAGAAAGGGGGTGTTACATTAAGTGGTATCAGAGCCAGTTTTGAGTCAGTTGTGTTTGTCTCGTTGTTGTGTTGGCTGAACGGTTGTTTAACCTTGTTGTTATTTTTGGGAATGGTCAGAATATGGCTGGCCGTAATGACAATGCGATGGCTGCTGCATTGGAAGCAATGGCTAAGGCGGTGCAGGGTGCGCCGAATGTGAATGCGAATGATGAATTCAGGAAGAATCAACCACCAGTCTTCAAAGGAAGATTCGATCCTGATGGTGCTCAGATTTGGTTGAAAGAGATTGAAATAATCTTTCGAGTTATGGGCTGTGAAGAAAGGAATAAGGTGAGACTTGGGACTCACATGCTGAGGGAAGAAGTCGACGATTGGTGGGTCAGTATGCGACAAGTTCTTGAGGTAGATGATGAGGAAATAACTTGGGATTTATTTCGTACCGAGTTTTTGAGGAAGTATTACCCTGAGAGTGTTAAGGGGAAGAAGGAGATGGAATTTCTTGAGCTAAAACAAGGTAGTATGTCCGTGGTGGACTATACTGCTAAGTTTGTGGAATTGGTTCAATTTCATCCTCATTATGCTGCGGTTACGGTGGAATTCTCTAAGTGCATTAAGTATGAGAATGGCTTGCGTCCTGAGATTAAGCAAGCGGTGGGATACCAATGAATAAGGAGATTTTTGGATTTGACCAAATGTTGTAGAATTTTTGAGGAGGATAGCAAGGCTCGTTCGACGCATTATAAGAGTGTGAATGAGAGGAAAGGAAAACAACAAGTAAGGAGTGGACCTTATGTGACGCCTGTTGATAAGGGCAAGCATAGGGGAAACTTTGATAAGAGATCTTAGGGGGAAGTTCTGGTCTCGTTAAGTGCTATAAGTGTGGCGAGATGGGTCACAAGTCTTTTGAGTGTGGAAAGACCGTGGTGAAGTGTTCTAACTGTGGAGGTATTGGTCATGCTACAACTGATTGTAGAAGGAATATGGTGAAGTGTTTTAATTGTGGAGAGGTTGGTCATATTAGTACTAAGTGTACTAAGCCGAAGCAAGCTCAGGCGGGCGGAAAGGTATATGCATTAGCTGGTTCAGACACTACTAGTGCAGATCGTTTGATTAAAGGTACATGCTTTATTAATGGTACGCCTTTAGTTGCTATTATTGATACTGGAGCGACTCATTCGTTCATTTCTTTTGAGTGCGCTAAGCGTTTGAATTTGTGTGTGTCTTCTTGGGGAGGTGAGATGGTTATTGAGACTCCTGCTTCAGGGTCGGTAACTACATCTTTGGTGTGTGTAAGTTGTCCTTTGACCATGTATGGTAAAGACTTCATTATGGATTTAGTGTGTTTGCCGTTAAAGGGTTTGGATGTGATATTGGGTATGAACTGGTTGCAATTTAATAGAGTTCGTATAGATTGTTATCACAAGTTGGTGAGGTTTCCTTCTTTGGAAGATGATGAAGATGAGAGTTTTCTATCCACTAAAGAGTTGAAGAAACTTTTAGCGAATGAAACTCAGTTGTTTGGTTTGTTTGCATCATTGTCGGTGGAGCGCAAAGTTAAGCTCGAGGTGTTTCCCGTGGTGTGTGATTTTCCAGAAGTGTTTCCGGAGGATATTACAGATGTACCGCCAAAAAGAGAAGTTGAGTTTTTTATTGATCTAGTTCCTGGTACTATACCAGTTTCGATGGCACCGTATCATATGTCGGCATCGGAGTTGGTAGAATTGAAGAAGCAATTGAATGACTCATTGGAAAAGAGATTTGTAATACCAAGTGTTTCTCCTTGGGGTGCGCCGGTATTGTTGGTAAAGAAGAAAGATGGAAGTATGCGGTTATGCATTGATTATCGACAGTTGAATAAGGTGACGATTAAGAACAAGTATCCGCTTCCAAGAATCGATGATTTGATGGATCAATTGGTTGGTGTGTGTGTTTTTAGCAAGATTGATTTGAGATCGGGATATCACCAGATTCGTGTGAAAGAGGAGGATATTCAAAAGACGACTTTTAGAACACGGTATGGTCATTATGAATATTTAGTGATACCATTCGGGGTTTCTAATGCGCCGGGTGTGTTTATGGAATACATGAATCGTATTTTTCATGATCAGTTGGATCGTTTTATGGTTGTGTTCATCGACGATATTTTGATTTACTCTAAATCTCAAGAGGAGCATGAAGAGCATTTAAGGATTGTGTTACAAAATTTGAAAGAGAAACAATTGTATGCTAAGTTGTCGAAGTGTGAATTTTGGTTGTCAGAAGTAAGTTTTCTTGGACATGTGATTTCCGGTAGTGGTATTAGTCTTGATCTATCCAAGATTGATACGGTGATGCAATGCGAATCTCCTAGATCGGTTACGGAAATTCGAAGCTTTTTAGGCTTTGCAGGTTATTATCGAAGGTTTATTGAGGGATTTTCAAAGTTGGCACTTCCGTTAACGCAATTGACTTGTAAAGGAAAGGCTTTCATTTGAGATGTTGATTGTGAAAAGAGTTTTGTTAAGTTAAAGAGAAGATTGACGACGGCGCCGGTTTTGATTTTGCCGAATCCAATGGAACCATTTGTGGTTTATTGTGATGCTTCTTTGACTGGTTTGGGTGGTGTTTTGATGCAAGATGGAAAAGTTGTGGCTTATGCTTCAAGACAATTGAGAGTGCATGAAAAGAATTATCCTAAGCATAATTTGGAGTTAGCGGCTGTGGTTTTTGTTTTGAAATTTTGGAGGCACTATCTTTATGGTGCAAGATTTGAAGTTTTTAGTGATCACAAGAGTTTGAAGTATTTATTTGATCAGAAGGAATTGAACATGAGACAAAGAAGATGGTTAGAACTTTTAAAGGATTATGATTTTGGTTTGAATTATCATCCGGGTAAGGCAAATGTGGTGGCCGATGCCCTGAGTCGGAAGTTGTTACATGTGTCCGTATTGATGATGAGAGAATGGGAACTTTTGGAGAATTTTAGAGATTTGGGTTTTGTTTGTGAAATGATGCCGAAAAATGTGAAACTTGGTATGCTACATGTTACGAATGATTTTCTTGCGACCGTATGTGAAAAGCAAAAGTTGGATTTGAAGTTCGTTGATTTTATAATGAATGAGAATGAGGATTTCAAGGTTGATAAATTTGGAGTTTTGAGATTTCGTGGTCGTATTTGTATTCCCGATGATGAGGAGTTGAAAAAGATGATATTGGATGAAGGACACCGAAGTAACTTAAGTATTCATCCGGGAGCGAATAAGATGTATCAAGATTTGAAGAAGATCTTTTGGTGGTACGGATTGAAGAGGGATGTAGCTCAATTTGTGTATGCATGTTTGACTTGTCAAAAGTCTAAGGTGGAACATCAGAAGCCTACAGGATTGATGCAACCGTTGGATATTCCATAGTGGAAATGGGATAGTATATCAATGGATTTTGTTACGGGGTTGCCGAATACGCAAAGAGGTCATAATGCTATTTGGGTGATTGTTGGCAGGCTTACTAAATCTGCTCACTTCGTTCCGATTGATATTAGTTATCCTTTGGAAAAGATGGCCGAGATTTATGTTCATGTGGTTGTGAAGTTACACGGAGTTCCTAAGAGTACTGTATCAGATAGAGATCCTAGATTTACTTCAAGGTTTTGGGAAAGTTTGCAAAAGGCTTTGGGTTCGAAGCTAAGATTAAGTTCGGCTTATCATCCGCAGACGGATGGTCAAACCGAGAGGACAATTCAATCGTTAGAGGATTTGTTGCGTGCTTGTGTACTTGAGCAAGGTGGTTCTTGGGATAGTTATTTGGCGTTGATTGAGTTCACCTACAATAACAATTTTCATTCAAGTATTGGTATGGCACCATTTGAGGCTTTGTATGGTCGGAGATATCGAACACCTTTGTGTTGGCATGAAACTAGTGAGAAGTCGGTAGTTGGACCGGAGATGGTACAACAAACGAAGGAGAAAGTGAAGTTTATTCGAGAGAAGATGAAAGCTTCTCAGAGTAGGCAGAAGAGTTATCATGACAAGAGAAGGAAAGATCTTGAGTTTCAAGAAGGCGACCATGTGATTTTGAGAGTTACACCGGTTACGGGTGTGGGTCGTGCTTTGAAGTCGAAGAAGTTGACTTCTTGTTTTATTGGTCCGTATCAGATTACTGCACGAGTTGGTGATGTGGCTTATCGTGTGGCGTTGCCTCCGAATCTTTCGAATTTGCATGATGTGTTCCATGTTTCGTAACTTCGGAAGTATGTTCCGGATCCGTCACATGTTATTCCTATGGACGAGGTTGAAGTAAGAGATAAACTTACGGTGGAAGTTTTACCGATTAGGATTTTGGATCGTGAAGTTAAGAAGCTAAGAGGCAAAGATATTGCACTCGTGAAAGTAGCGTGGGGAGGCGCTTCAAAAGGCAATATGACTTGGAAATTGGAGATTAGGATACGAGAGTCGTATCCGGAGTTGTTTGGATCAGGTAATATTTTCGAGGACGAGAATTTCTAAAGTGGGGGAGAGTTGTAACGCCCCGATTTCGATTATTCCCATTTTGTTGAGTCTTTTGATTTAATTGGGTGATTATTAATTTAATTGTGGAATTTATGTGATAATATGTTATGTTTTCATATTGTGCTATTTTACCGATTTTGAGAGTTTCGGAGAAAATAGATTGGAGGGTATTTTAGACATTTGGTATTTAATGTTAAGTTGGATATTTGTGAGAAAATGGATTAATAGATGTTTTGAGAGAAATAGAATAGAAAGAGATATAAGTGGAAATTTGAGAGAAAAGAGAATAGAAACATAAGAGAAAGAAAGAAAGAGTAGAGAAAGAAAGAGGAGGAAGAGAAAAGAAGAGAAATAGAGGAAAAGCTTGGAATCATCAAGAATCAACCTTTAGGAGTCGATTTAATCGGGTAAGGGTGTGAAATATTGTTATTCTATCCATGTGTATGATTATGTATGCTTTCGTTGGATTGTTTTGGATTGTTGGAGAATTTTTGCTCATTTTCCATTCTAGGGCACAAATGGATTTAATCGGAAGAATCGAAGTTTTAACGGTTAGAATAATGAATAAGTTGTGTAGTTTAGTCGAGGGATGTTAGACTAAGATTATAGAAACTGGTTTGGTGAGAATCGGAAGGTTTTATGGAGTTTTGGAGCTTTGGACAGTTGATAATTTTGAGTTCGCAGATACTCGCTAGCACCTTCGCTAGACAAGCAAGTCGCGGACTTTCGTTGTAGTGAGCTTGTAGCGAATGGTCCCATACTTGGGACAAGATGGATATGGTATTCTTCGCTGGCAGCGAGTGGGGTAGCGAAGCATTCGCTAGGACCTTGCTACAGCGAGTAGGTAGTGAACATAGTTAGTAGCTTCTGTTTGCCTTCGCGAGCTTGTTCGCTAGGTGAACAGGTAGCGAGCATTCGCTAGGCGAGCAAGCTAGCGAGCGTGACAACATTTTTGTTTCCTTTGTGATTCCATTCAATGTTGATTGTTTGGTTCGATTGTGTTCAATCTTGACCTGAATGAGTAGTTGTGTGCTGTTATAATATGATGTGTTGTGGGTAGTCGTATGGCGTGAATCCTAGATTGGGAATTGTGAAGTGTGAAATGTGGCCGTTTGGAAATTATGTGTATTGTTTGAATTGAATGACAATGCATGATTATGTGATAAGAGTTCGTAGCCGTGTGGGTAGTAAAGCGATGCTCATTGTCGTTTGGCATGATTGATATGAATGTACATAGATTGTATGTGCTAGTATGAGATGAATGCATGGTTATATATTTGTGAATATGTATGCATTTCAAGGATATCATGAGTCATTTTGCATGTGAAGCATCATGATATGAATTCTTGTGTTGATTGATTCCTCGGAGGATCTGCAGAAACCTCGTGTGCTCATGTGGGGTGTGAGCGATGGTTTATAATTGATTCCGCGTAGAGTTTGCAGAATGATTTATCCCCATGTAGGGTGTGAGCAATCGGATTGTGTGCCCATGTGGGGTGTGAGCAATCCTGAAACATTGTGTGCCCATGTGGGGTGTGAGCGATGGGTGAACATCATAGGCCCGACGGGGAGTTACTTCGGTAACAAGCGATGGTTTCATTTGGTTCTTTAATTGAACCTGCTGAATGAGTCGGTACCGCATTCGCATCTGCATAGAGTCGTGAGTTGGTCTCTATGAGTTGCATTTATCATCTTTATATGATGCATTGGTGAAATAAACATGAATGTAGATGCTTATGTGAATTGGTGATGAAATAAACATAATTGTAAATGTTTATGTGTGAATGATGTGAATGGTAGAAGCATGATTGATGAATATGCTTAGTTATGTATGTATACAATGCGAGGTATATGATGAATGATGGTAAACCTTGATGAATTATGGTGAGAAATGAGAAAATATGTGTATTCTATAAATGTATATAGATATATGATTATATGCATTGATTATTATGATAATATTTCTCACCCTTCTGCTGTTTTATGATGCTCTATGAGGCATTGCAGAGTAGGATTGTTGGAGGTCTTTTTGTGAAGCGTGACTTCGTTCTTTTTGGTCGGTTGGCTCTGATATGTAGCACCGGGTAGTTAGGATTGTATAGAATTCTTTTGTGATACGTTGTATATATATCTGCTGATGACTGTTTATGAAAACATGTTGAATGATGATGTGAATCAAACTGAATGATATGTATATATATATATATATATATATATATATATATATATATATATATATATATATATATATATATATATATATATATATATATATATATATATATATATATATATATATATATATATATATATATATATATATATATATATATATATATATATATATATATATATATGTTCGAAATGATTCAATGTTTAAATGTTCCGCTTTTTTTCTAAATATTGAGATGTGGGTGTATGGACTAAGTTCCTCTGTTTTGAAAGTTACCTCACTGTTGCATATCTTGTTGAGCAGGTGTTGTATGTTTTTACTTTCATGGATAATGTGTCATACCTCATTTATACCATGTTTAAATATACTCTGATAAATGAATTTTTATATGTGCCTAAATGATTTATTTGATTATTTGGGGGTATAGAAAAGGGGTGTTACATAACCCCTTGCGGGTAGTACCTAATTCTTTATCTTAAAAGATTCATTATGAAAATGGTGTGGTGAATATAGTCACGTCTTCGTGTTGAAAGACGAGTATCGAGATCACACACTCTAAAGTGAGCATCCTAATACTCGAAGAGGAAGAAGTATTCACCCAATCCTCCCTTTTTAGTTCAATACAAAGATAACATTATTCTCTTATTTAAGAGGTTTTATTTTAGATGGTAAGTGCTTTATGACAGTGAATCCTAAAGGTAATGTCAAACACTCGGGATAGGAAAAGGCATTCACCTAACCACTCCAAAACCATCCAAGTTTATTAGGAAAAATAAATTTGAAAATGCACTTGGTGCAAGACCAAGGTTTTTAGACTCAAGGAGACAAAAGAAAAAGAGAAAAGGTTTTGAAAAGAATGGGTGTTGTATAGAGCAAGGTAGGTTGATGAAGATGTGCAAGGAAATCAACTTACAAGGGTGAAATACATACAAGGTTAGTATGAGGTTTAATGGAAGAGATAAGAAATGATAAGAGAAGAGAAACCCTAAGGTGATTCAAGTTAAGGATTTCTAAAAATGACTTGATGTTGGATCAAGCTTTATTTGTTCTTTATTTTGAAAAGGTGTTCTAACCTAGTTCGTTTTATCTTTCCTTAACAAGCATGCAAGCATAAGGAATAAAAAGAAACTAGACTATTACATTGTAATGAGGGAGAGAGATACATAATGCCCACCAAGGGGGAAATGAGATGTAAAGTATGAATAAGGTAAGAGAAATACATTAAGCATGAAAGAAGGCATCAAGAATCAACTTAAACAACAAAGGCAAGAAGACTCGACCAAACCAAAAAAACATGGAAAACAATTATGCAAGATAAATCAAGCTTCCAACTTAAATCAAAGCAAACAAGAGGCATACATGTGGACACTCATACACATGTCAATCATATAAACATGCTCAAAGAAGTCACACAACACAACTCAAGCAATTAGGCAAAGTCAAATGATTAGTGTACAGGTATACATGCCTTGAAAAGTTAACCACATATCAATAATGGACAAACCAAGATAAAGTTAGTCAAGTAAGATGAAAAACAAACAAGGTCAGAACCTAAATCATCTCATAGTTAATACATTCTAAAGATGAGAAAAGATGCACAAGATCACTCATCATGAATCAAAACAAAGATTGGGTACATGTAAACATTTATCTCATGAATTCAAAGCCACAAAGATCAAGCTTATGCAATTAAAACATGTGAACATGGGAGGTCAGAAGAAAACATAAGCATTTTAATGTATATTCAATACCGATACATCAAAGAAGTTCAATAAGAATCATCCTCAAAACATGAGCAAAGAAACTAGGCATGCATCATTCCTTATCAACCTCAAAGGATTCAAACATCTACATACAAGAAAAGGAGTACAAAAGGAAATCAATACACAATGAGTCAAGGGAAATCAAAATCTTAAACATAGATCTTCAAGTCAATTAAGATCATCAAACATCAAATGGATCTATGCAAGAACACAAGTTCAAGAACTAGGTCAAAGGTTAGGCATACTTCATCTCCAAGCAATATAACAAAGACACATCAATTCAAAGCACTTAGATGATCAAACAAATATGGAAACAAGGATTTATCTCATGTTAAGACATCTAGGAATATGTGAGAAAAATATCCTCAAAAGGATTGCACAAGTGCATCATCAAATAAAATCAACAAGTTCAAGAATGTTCCATCAAGTAAGCATGAATCGGGGCTCAATAAAATCAATTATAAAATAATCAAAAATGCATCATCAACGTACCACAATATCACTCAAACATTAAGTATTCATGTGTCAAAACATGCCTAAAAAATTGGTTCAAGAAAGTGTCTCAAAAGTTATCAAACCACAAACCCTAATCCAATGGTAAACATGTAAAATCAAATTTAGAATTAATTCAAAATAAAATATAAAAATAAATGGAAAAATAAAATAAAAAATGTGAAAAATATCAAAAGACACTAAATAATCTGAAACATATTTTTATGAATTTTTATGATGAAGGGAACAATTAAAATAAAATAAAAATGAAAAGAAAATAAAAATGAAAAATAAAATAAAATGGAAATAAAGAAGGGGTGCAACAACAAACCCTAAATGAACTAAGAATAGTTCAACACGCTGATGGGCTCAAATCAAAGGTGTGTGAAAAGCAAATGGCTAGGCCCATGTCATTAAAATGAATCAGAAAGCAAAAAAACACAAAACACATGTGGCTCATTAATCCTAGTAGGATCCAAGTCATTGCCATGCATCACCACCTTAGTCAGGTCAATAATTCAAACACACACACACACGTCAGACGCTGGAGGTAGGGCTTCGGTCGTCTTCTCCGGTGACTCTCACTGGAGCTCACTGGAAACCTCACCAAAACAACAAAACAAAGACACCATCCCACAATGTTTTTCATGTAGAATCAGAATCTTGCCTCAAAAATCAAAGATGACCATCCTAAGGCCATGGAATCAGATCATGAAAAAAGATACACAAACTGAAACTTGCTTGAAATGAAACAAAAACAACCCATATATGTTCTATATCAACCTATGGTTCTAATTATGCAAAAAAACAAAGTTTATAACACATGAAAAATAAAAGAAAGAGATTGAGAAATAATTACCAAAGAAGGAAGCCTGTATGTTGATGGCCTTACTTCAAACCTTCAACCAAGACCCTCTTTTTGCTTCTGTGGAACCTTAGGGTAGAGATGGGAGCAATGAACTAAGTAGAAAACCTTTGATGAATGAGTTTCGAAGAGTGGAAGAAAGTTGAAAAATGAGAGAGTTTCTAGGGTTCTCTTTCTAGAAAAAATGAGGTCCTTTGTGTGTTAGGGTTTTTAGGTTTAAGTAGGAGGGTTTTGTGAGGTTGAAATGCTTGTTTACTGTGGTTAAGTGGCTTGGTTAATTTTTTTGAAAAAAATTCAAAATGTGAGTGAGTGAGAATGGTGGCACGAGTTGGTCTTGCATGAGGTTGTTATGGTTGCTTTTTGTGAGCCTAAGGGAATTAGAATGTGAGTGGAGGAGAGGTTCATCATGAGGTAAATTGGTGTGCAAGAATTGTCTTTCCTTTTTTAGAAAAATGATTCAAAATGGTGTACATGAGAATGTGTATGTGTTTGGCTTGATGGGGTAATGTTTTGGCAAGGAAAGATGAGGTTTTGGTGCGTGTGACTTGAAGTAAAAGCATGTTGGAGATATTGGTTCATGATCTTGGCAAAAATCAATCATAAGTCATGCTTTAGAATCATTCAAATAACCAACTTTGAGGCATGATATCTTGATGAATTTTATTCCATTTAGTGAGTTCTTGAGATCAAATGAAAGCTTGAAGTGTAAAGAACAAGTTTCATGTTCAAAATAAATAAATAAATAAAGCTTGGATCAATGAGAAAAAATGAGTTGAAGTTGTGTCCAAAATTCTGTCCAAAGTAACTTAGAAAATTTTGTAAGTTATGGACCTTTGACATCTTTGAAACACCATCTTTGTAAGGCCACAACTTGAGACTCATTAATCCAATTGGATAGATCTTGTTATCCATGGAAATCTTGGAATAAGAGGAACAATCTTCATGTTGAAAGGAAATTGATTTGAGACTTAGAAACCTATGGAAAATGCACTTGAAGTTGACCTCAAAAAGTTGGACAACTTGAACACCCTAACTTTAGAACCATATATCTTGAGTTGTGTTTATCCAATAGAAGAGTTCTTGGCATAAATGTAAATCTTGCAGGATGCCCAACAACTTTCATGTTGCAAGAAAATTGAGTTGGAACCTAGAACCATGAGAAAGGAAGCTTTGAAAACTCATCCTCCAAGTTGAAATTTCATACTTAAAAAAAATTCTAAGTATAAAGTTCCATAACCTTGTTTTTCATAACTTTATGCCATCATAACTTGAAATCCATGAACCTTTTAGGAATCCACCCAAATTGACAAACTTATAGCATGGGAAAAGCTCTTAAAATTGATCTTTGGATCAAGGAAAATGAATGTCTAGATTGTGAGTTATGGCCTTGGCAAGTCAGCACCAAATTAGGGTTTTTTCATGACTTAGAAAAACTTTTCAAACCCTTATCTTGGTAATTTCCCATAATTAAGTGATTCCACTCACTTTATCTTGATCAAACTTTATGAGGTCATAGATGATGACTTGAGAAGCTCATGTTTGACTTAAAATCCCAAGAGTTGACCTCTATGAAGGCACTAGTTAACTTTTGGCCAGATGAATCCAAAAGTTCCTTTATGCACTTGAGAGGATTTTGACATGACTTGTGATGAACCAAGATGCTTGTATTTATGTCTTGAGGTGTACTTTGAATTATGAAGACATGTTTTTCCCAAGAATTCCACCATAGTTTTCCTTGCCAAGAAACCCTAGTCCAGAGCCACAAGATAAGAGCATTAATCAACCTTTAATCTCTTGAAACCTTTGTTGCTAGGTGAACATGTAACCTTTTTTAAAAACTTTGAGGTGTGTGAGGATCTTGTAGCTTGAGAGAGCCAATATGTTGAGAGTATCTTCTTATCTATTGCTTTGAAAGATCAACTCCTCTTCCTTTATTGATGAAACCCAAGATGCCTTGATCCCAAACTTTTATAACCAAATCAAAACATGAATGATTATGACATATAGGGATGCCTATATGATGAAATTTTTATGATAGTCAAGGTTAGGGTTAGGGTGAAAATCAGGGTGTGACAATGGTACCACATGCATGAAAGTATAGGAGATGAGCATTGCATAATTATTTGTACATGTTCATGACATCGCGTGATTGTGTTGTTTGCGTATGACATGTTATTTGGTTAATGATATCCTCACTATTATTATACCATGTAAATTATAGAATGTATTTATAGCGTGGAAATTTGTGAGTGTAAGTTATTGACTAACTTAACTAAAAAATGCAAGAGTCACCATCGCACTTTTATTTTATCCAAAAGGAAAGGAAAAAGAGTGACCAAAACCTAATGAGTTCTAAAACAAGAACAAACAAATAATGGGTAAAGGGGTTGGTTACGCTAAGGGAAGGTGTTAGCACGCAAAACGTCTATAGTACTCTACAGGAATCCTTTGAAATATCTACACTTTTTTTGGTTTGAAAAGGTTTGTTTGAAAGGAGATTGGGAAGATAAGAAGAGAAGTATTTTTTTAAGACTTTTGTGTTTGGAGAGACTTATCGCCTCATGCCTACATACCCACAAAGTGCAATATAGGATTAAAACCTCGTAGTTTATGGTACAAATAACAAAAAAAAGGTTTGTTTTGATTGATTTTTAAATGTAAAGACAAGTCGTCATTTTAAGGAGAAAACTACGACTAGTCTCCCTCAAGTATAAGAAATTATTTGAATCACCTAAAGATTGAGGATTTTGCTTGGATTAAAACCAACAAGTCTATCACTCAACATCTAAGTGGAAAATTTCAATATCTTAAATACTATGGAGAATAAGAGAATTACATCTCAACTATGAAAATGACTCATATCTAAACTTTATGAAAAGTTTTAAATGAAAAAGTGCATAAAAGCACAAAAGGTTTGAATGAGTTTTTGTATTTTTTATATCTTTTTGAAAAGGTCAAAGTATGATTAACATTGATTGACATTTATTAAAGAAAATAAAGTTTTGAAAAATCACTTGACCAAAGTCAAGGTTTATTATGAAAGAGGTTTAAGTTTGAAAACAAGAAGGCTTTGAAAAAGGGAGAAAATTTTGAAAATTGAAGAAGGAGTGGAGAAGAAGTGACTACCCTAGAAAGCAAAATAAAAGCTAGATATAAGAAAGATCTAACCAAATGATAATAATCTCCATAGAAAGCCAAATAAGAATTCCTTCCACCTTAAATATAAGCCAATAAGCAAAGCCAAATAAAGGCCAAGATCTCAAATCCATAATAATCCAAGCATAGGGAAGGAGTCCTAATTCTAAGTCCAAGTCCAAGAATGGTCCAAGAATTCCAAGGGTAAAAGAATAATCTAATAAGTTCAAGGTCTAGGTCCATCCTCAAGCATAACCACAAGATTTAAAAGAACCAAGTTTTTTAAAGGTTTAATCCTTTATTAATGTTTTTTGAACAAAATATGGTCCAAATGGATAAAGGAAAAAAAGAGCGGAAGTATAAACAATAATATGGTATGATATGATAATGATAAAAATAAAAATGTAAAAGTAAATAGATAGGGAGAGAGAAGAAAACATAAACAAAATTAGTACAATAATATGGTTAGTATAATATACATAATAGTATTGTCAATCTTCATTAAGCACAAGTTGTCAAATTATGGAGAATACTCGACTAATCGTCCTTAAGAATGAAAACATGGTCTCATACATTACCATGGGGAGGGCTCCAACTCGGATAAAATCAACGAGTATGCCAACTAATCCCCACGGATAACAAAATATCCAATTATTTCAAACAACGCTTTAGAGAATAGGAGAATAACATCTCGCATACAAAATTGACTCAGTTTCGATTTAGGGACAATTAAGCGCTATGTTAAGCAATCGTAATCGGACTTATGTAGAAGCCACGACTATCTGAGGCCAATCAATAATAACGTTTGTGTTAATGTATGCTAGAGAGACGGTATGTAGATCATCCTCTGAAAGCAATATCGCATGAAAATAAAATAGGTAACGATCTCCTCTTCATCAAGAACTTGAAACAAGTTCCAACGATATTGACGATTTTAATTGATCAAAAGAAAAAAAAAAGAGAAGATGGAAGAAGGGAAACCAAATTGAATTACAACAATTGGATCATTCCATCTTTAAGTTCCATCACTCTTCTTTGTGGATTAAAGGCACTAACCCTCATCAACACCCAAAATCCATGGAATTTAAAGAGATATTTGATCAACAAACATCAAAATTCAAGGCAAAACAAAAGGAAATGGAAGAAGGAAGAAAATAAACTAAAACAGTTCTAAAATAAGGCCAAAAACAGTTATTGCCACTGTGTTAATCGATTAATCTACCGGTGGTAATCAATTAACACATCAAAAATGAAAATCCTGCACACAATTTTAACTGGTTAATCGATTAACAATAGGTGGTTATTTGATTAACACTGTTACAAAAGCGAAAAGTAGTTTGAAAAATTGCAAAATTCTTGATCAATTATTTCTTCAAACACCTCATGATCAAGGATGCAATTGTGCACGGAAATTCAAGCAAAACAATAGCAAATAACACCAATAAAACACAATTTGTAAGATCCAAAGATCAAACAAAAAGAATCAACCATAGATCACATTGTAGAAGATGGATCAAGCATAACAATGGTGGAACAAGGGTTTACCACTTCAAAATATGAAAATAATTCAAATCAACTCCAAGAACCACACTCCAAAGCCTTGATCTACAAAATTTGATGATGAAGAAGTGTTTGGATGAAGGTTTTATCTTAAGGTTAGTAAGCTTCAATAAAAAGCTTACTAACTTTTAATGGAAGAAAGAACTTTAGTGAATTTGGTGGTTGAAGAAAATTAAGAGAATGATAAGGAATTTTGACAAGGTGAATTTGGCTCTCAAAAGCTTGAAGAATGAATGAAATGAGACCTATATTTATAGAATTTAGACTTGGAAATTTTGGTGGTTTGAAATTTGATATAGGCTTGGAATTTGAATTTAGAGGCAAAACCAAGATCAAGTGGTGATTAATGAGGGTGTATGATGGGAATTAATTATGATGTGGTATGAGAATTAAAATGAGGTGATCTAGAATATTCTCATGATGAAACAAGTGAATTTTGGTGCCAAAATACTGCAGAATTTGAATTTGGCTCATTTTTCACAAAAACGCACTTGTTAATCGATTAACCATTTCAGGTACAAATTTGGTTAATCGATCAACACAGTGAAAAAAGTGAGAAAAATGGCTTTTTGATGTGTTGTCTTGGCTCTGGCTCGATTCTTTTGACTTGTCAAAGAAGGCATGGAAGTAAACACATGAACCTTAGAGTCTCTTGAGCAATAAACAATCAAATCTTCAGAAACTGTTGGTCAAATGATATTTGAATTATTTGCATATCAACTTTGACTTTTTTAGATGAATTTCAATCGAGTTGAGGAACTGGTATTTAATGTTCTTGATTCCAAACCTTCTTCTGAAAAAAGAGTTAGTAAAGGAAAGAAACAAACATATTTTTGGTATTTTGATTAGGGTTAGTAAGCATACACAATCAAATAAAAGAAAACATAGAAAAACCACAAGTGCTTGGTGATCTTGCTTATGTTGCAGGATGCAAATGATATGTGATATCTTAGGGGTAAAGATTAGGGTATTACAATATTCTCATCCCATCTGTTTCTATGTTCCTGTATGTGAACCTATTTGCAGATGATTCTCGGGTCGAGATTGAGGAGTGATTGCTGTTGGTTTGTTTGTAGTAGATGGTGTAGATGGCCATTTTTGTTGCCTATTTTTATATTTTTACAAACCTTAAGTAAGCTATTACTTATGTTAGAATAACATCTATGATATTGTAACATCGGGGTGCGGGATATTTGCTAAGTTCTTGTTTGGTTTTAATTTTAATAATCATAATCTATTATTATTTGAGAACTTCAATTTCCATTTGGAAATAAAAGGTTGAATATTATGTTTGGTGTAACACCTTTATGTTAGACGACATCAATGATCTAGAAGGGGGGTTGAATAGATCAATAATTCCTAAACAGAGTCGGAGCTTAAAATAAATTTGGCTTTTAAAATTTATGCGAAAGCGGCTGAGGAACAAGGTCGTCTAAACGAACCGTTATTGAAAAGATTGGATATGCGATAAGCCAAGATGGAATATCGAATCCAATGAGAAAATGAATCAATATTTTGAAAGCTAATCAATACAATTAGAATCACTTAAGGTTGTGCAATTTCCAATGGCTTGTAAAAATTCAACTCAAATTGACAAAAACACAACTAGTTTGTGTGTGATCAATTTGTCGAATACTTGATGTGTAAAACACTTCAAGTGAAATTCTTTAAGTAATGGTAGTGCAAATTTTTTCCAGTTACAATCAAAATGATTGCATAGAGTTTTCAAAACACTTTTCAACACTACACTATACCATAATTTTTATTGAACAATTCATTGTGCATAAATGTTAACAATTAAGAAGTAGAAAAATAGCAAAAGAGAGAACAACACCAAATTTGTTGAGGCAGTTCCACCTTCGTCCTCGATTGGGATACGTCTGCCCTTAATTCTATAAATAGAATTGAGATCTATATTAACCTGTTGCAAAAGTTTATACAAGAGAAGCAATAATGACCACATAGTCAAGCCTAGTTTTTGATGCTGATACTATGTCTTCTCTCCCCTTGATTCAAGTCAAATCAAGTGCCTCAAATGTGTTGAATAAACCTCTGATTCCAGCTACTCGTTTTAACAACCCAACGGTCTTTAAATCTTTAGCTCGACTGATTTCAATCACACATAATTCGAACCCAAATCTTTCTTCCACAATTCTCCAGTTACCGCTACTAGATTGAAGGAACCACCCGTTCTTCAATCACCTTCGCTCGGATAAATCTGTAAAGAAATGATTTGTGCCAAACCCCCTCAAAACCTCAAGATTCTTAGAGGACAAAACCTTAATGGTTTTATTCAAGAAAAACCCACCGATCTCTCAACCCAAACTCGATACAATATCCTATGTTTGGACGTTATCACCTCGATAATGCAGAATGATCAACAAAAATTGTTATATGTAGTTATTGAGAAAATGCAAGAAAGAAGATGAAGATGATGAGAGAAAATCAGTGTCAATGTTTCACTTTTCTTGTTGTACCAAAAAAATGAGCCAAAAAGAATATATATGAAGCTAATACCAATTAACAACCATAACAGCAATTTGAAAATCAAACAGATCAAAAAAATAGTGTGATTCAAGCGAACGGTCGACCTAAGAAAAGAGGGGGTCGACTTGAGCACACCCGATTTCAGAATTGTGCAAAAGTTGACTTTGTGCATCGACTGGAACAGGTTCATGCATTGATGCAAACTTCCCCAAAACTGACAAATTCAAAGGCTAACAGTATGAGTCGACTGGAGGGTCGACGTGAGCACACCTGAGAGTAAAAGCTCAAAATCCACATTACATGAGTCGACCTCAACAAGGCTTTTAGCTAAAAGTATCGCTCTTGCTTGCTAAGAAGATAGTCCAGCAAAATCTAGAGTAATCATTGATGATCACAAAACCATAGTAATCCTAGATGGTCCAAAGAGGTCCATATGAAGGAGTTCAAGGGGTCTTGTGGTTGAAACAATGTTTTTAGATTTGAATGAGATCCTTGTTTGCTTCCCCATTTGGCACACATCATATAAGTGATCCTTTAAAAACTTAATTTTGGGTAAGCCAATTACTAGGTCCTTAGAGACTATCTTATTTAGCAAATCAAAATTGACATGCGCCAAACACCTATGCCACAACCATGAGTCTTCACTCATGGTGATGAGACATTTGTCGCTACTCAACAATATCTCACTCAATTCAAGCATATACATGTTATTAACCCTCAGGCCTTTAAAGACATCCCCCTTTTTTTCATTATTTTCAATTATGCAGCAATCTTTTGAAAATGACACTTTATATCCCTTGTCACATAATTCACTAATGCTTATAAGGTTGTGTTTAAGACCCTTAGCTAATATTACATTAGAGATAGTAGTAGAAGAGGGATTACCTGCACTACTTTTCAGAGTATTACCCCTTTATTGTTGTCTCCGTAGGTTACAAATCCCTTCTTCTATGCCACAAAGTCAATGAATAGAGAAATGTATACCGTCATATGTCTTGAGCATCCACTATCGAGAACCCATCTTCTCCCTATAGACTCAAGACTTTGTACCTACACAATTAATCAAGGGAAATAGGTACCCAATTTTTATTGGGTCCTTGGTTGTGAATGAAATCTTGGTTGCATTTGGGAAACCATTGATAAACGCCTTTAGGAACTAAAAACCTCCTAAAGCGACATTTAGTAATGGTATGACCTCTTTTGCAACAATACAAGCAAGTAAGATTAACATTGGTATCACTTTTGTTAACTTGATCTTTGATCACATAAGTATACTTTTAATATGGATTAATCATGCTTTTCCTAAAATGTGATCTATCAATAGCAAAAGTGATCTTTGGTTCTAGAGCTTTGTCAAGTTTGGCTTTAAGAGTTCTAACCTCTTTTTTCCAAATATGACAAGTCTCACAACCCCAATTTAACCATCTACTCTTGTCTTCCTCAACATTTACTTTTATTGCTTCCATCATAGACGTTTTGAGAGCCTCTAATTCCTTTTTGGAATCAAAGATATTTTTCTCCAAATGAGTAAAAATTTGTTTGTCTGAAGCTAAATGTTTCCCTAGCCTCATGGTGCAAAGTATCAAAAGCATGTTGTAATTCAGAGTGAGACATTTTACAAGAGTTATCATATTTAGCATGTCTTACCTTTTTATCCTTTTTCTTTTGATGAGCGGAGAGGCAAAGGTTAACCGAATCTTCTTCGTCACTTGAACTATCATCACTAGATGACTCACTATCGCTTTCCCAAGCAATGTAAGCTCTTCTAGGTTTGCCTTGTTTCTTTTGTGAACGATTCATTTCCTTCCCTTTGTCCTTCTTCATCAATGGATAATCCGACTTATAGTGGCCGACTTTTCGACAGTTGTAGCAAGACCCTTTTGCTTTACTACTCTTGTTTCCTTCATTCTTGGAAGACCTTGTTTGTCTTCTAAAGTTGACTAGATTCGTTTTCCAATGTTGAATACCGTTTTTATTTATATAACAATTGTATCATCTCATGAACAATCCCATATCCTCATTCGTTTCTTCATCATTGTCATCACTCGATTCATTATCACTTATCTCTTTTGCAGAGAACTTTGAACAAGAAGCCTTTATAGCTATCAACTTCTTTTTCGTATCTTTGGTCCTTTCTTTCTTTTCCTTCTTCTAAAATTGATCAAGACTAATGAGCACTTTATCATGTTCTTAGAGCTTTCCAAATAGAGTTGTGTGTCCAAAGTCATGAGGTCACTGGCTTCCTTAATGGTCGTGACCTTTGGTTGCCACTCGCTAGTAAGACACCTCAAAACTTTGTTAGTATCAACGTCATTGGAAATTGGTCTACCAAGTGAGTTTAGTTGGTTAATTAAATGAGTAAATCTATTTTGCATGTCGGTAATGGTTTCTCTTTGCTTCATGTGAAAGAGATCAAACTCTTGAGTTAAAGTGTTGATTCGAGCTAGTTTGACGTCATTAGTTCCCTCATGGGCAACTTGCAATGTGTCCCACATAGCTTTAGCAGTCGTACAATGTGAAACTCTATAATACTCATCAACGCCCAAAGAGGATATCAGAATATTTCTAGCTTGTAGTTATACTTTTTCTCATCTTCTTCATTCCATTATGCTTTCGACTTAGGCACAACAACATTACTCTCCATGGGACCATTTTGTATAACATTCTATACCTTTATATCAATGAAATTGATATGCACGCGCATACAATCTTTCCAATAACTATAGCTCTTACCGTTAAAAACTGGTGCTCTATTATAAGCCCCTTTTGGTTCATTTGCCATATTCTAAAAAATTATATGCGAAGCATTGGATAAACGGACGCTCATGATATCACTTGTTAGAAGACAACAATGGTCTAGAAGGGGGATTGAATAGATCACTAATTCTTAAATAGAGTCGGCGCTTAAAAGAAATTTGATTTTTAAAATTTATGCGGAAACGGCCAAGGAACAAGGTCTTCTAAACAAACCGTTACTGAAAAGATCGGATATGCAATAAGCCAAGATGGAATATCGAATTTAATGAGAAAACAAAACAATATTTTGAACGCTAATCAATACAATTAGAATCACTTAAGGTTGTGCAATTTCCAATGGCTTGTAAAAATTAAACTCAAATTGACAAAAGCACAATTGTTTGTGTTGATCAATTTGTCGAACACTTGGTGTGCAAAACACTTCAAGTGAAATTCTCTTAGTAATGGTAGTGCAGAATTTTTCCAATTACAATCAAAATGATTGTAATAAGTTTTCAAAACACTTTTTAGCACTACAATTTACCATAATTTTTATCGAACAATTGATTGTGCACAAACGTTAACAATTCAGCAATAGAAAAATAGCGAAAGAGAGAACAACACCAAATTTGTTGAGGCAATTCCCCCTTCGTCCTCACTATGGGTATGCATGCTCTCAATTCTATAAATAGAATTGAGATCTATATTAACCTGTTATAAAAGTTTCTACAAGAGAAGCAATAGTATCCACACACTCAAGTCTAGTTGTTGATACTAATACTATGTCTTCTCTCCCCTTGATTCAAGTCGAGTCAAGTGCCTCGAATGTGTTGAATAAACCTCTGATTGCAGCTACTCGTCTGAAAAACCCAACGGTCTTCAAATCTTTAGCCCGACTGATTTCAATCACACACAATTAAAACCCAAATCTTTCTTCCACAATCCTCCGGTTACTGCTACTAGATTGAACGAACCACCCGTTCTTCAATCACCTTTGCTCAGCTGAATCTGTGAAGAAATGATTTGTGCAAAAACCCCCCAAAATCTCAAGATTCTTAGAGGACAAAACCCTAACGGTTTTATTCAAGAAAACCCACCGATCTCTCAACCCAAACCCGATATAATATCCTATGTTTGAATGTTATCACCTCAATGATGCAGAATGATCAACAAAAATTGTTATGTGTAGTTGTTGAGAAAATGCAAGAAAGAGGATGAAGATGATGAGAGAAAATCAGTGTCAATGTTTCACTTTTCTTGTTGTACCAAAAAAATGAGCCAAAAAGAATATACATGAAGCTAATACCAATTAACAACCATAACAGCAATTTGAAAATCAAGCAAATCAGAAAAATAGTGTGATTCAAGTGAACGGTCGACCTAACAAAAGAGGGGGTCGACCTGAGCACACCCGATTTCAGAATTGTGCAAAAATTGACTATGTGCGTCGACCAGAACAAGTCCATGCGTCGACGCAAACTTCCCCAAATCTGAAAAAATCAAAGGCTAACAGTATGAGTCGATCTAAGGGTTGATGCGAGCACACCTGAGAGTAAAAGCTCAAAATCCACATTACACGAGTCGACCTAAGCAGGGCTTTGAGTCAACTCAAGCACTCGAAACTTCCAAAAATGTCTTTTTGAGCATGTTTTGGTCTACCTAAACAGTACATATGCACACCTAAGTCTCTCTAAAGGATCAAATACACACAAAACACATATGATTCTCTTCTATATGAATAGACTTATGTTTTTGAAATATTTTCATGCACGAGAGAACTATGAATGCAGATGAGACTCGACGATACCATCCAAAGTATTAAATACTAACTAGGCCCATTTTGACATCATTAAAATAAAGGTTGAGACACCTTGTCCTCACACTTTATCTTATCTTATTATATTCTGCAATATTTTCATAAAGAAAGAAAAACAAAAAATTTAATTGTGGATTTTAGGGTGGTATAATCGCGAAAAGGGCCTAAAGTGGAAAAATTGTTTCCCCTCGTGTTTATTACCAGTCATTTATCTCTTGCTTGTAATAATGTTTTGATTTTTTATGAGGATTGACATAGAAAATTGGGTCATCAAAAATCTGTCGTTTTGTCTCATGTATTTAAAACTGGCTTATTGGGAAATAAAAATGGAGTTTGTAGTACCCTATTTAATGTTCAGTTTACAAATTGGGAAAAAGTTAAACACTTCCTTTTCGTTTAGTGCTTGTCGTCCTTCCACTTGTTTTCAGATGACTCGTAGTGATGTGTGAGGAATGTATCATGTAGTTTATTATGATCATTATAAATATTTTGTCATGTTTATTGATGATTATAGTTGTTTTACTTGAATATATTTTCTTTGATTTAAATTTATAGTGTTTGTATGTTTAAGAAATTTCTTATGTATGTTGAAACTCAATTTCAAGTTAGTGTTCAAATTTGTTCCTCTGAATCTGGTGGTGAATACATGTCTCGTGAGTTTCGGGAATACCTTAAACTAAAAGGCATTTTATCTCAAATATCTTTTCTTGATACTGTCGCTACTGCGAAAATCGGCGCCGGCTGAACAGAAGAGTCGCCACCATGCGTTATTTATCCCAACGGAGGGAAAGGAAACGCTCGAGGTAAACCTACCGCAAAACGGGGAAAGGAATGGTCATCGCAACCAAATCCTGGATTCGGGAGTCGGTTACGCAAGGGGAAGGTATTAGCACCCCTCACGCCCGTCGTACTCGACGGGATCCATGCTTGTTTTCGGGTATGGATTGTTATTCTATCTACTCTACAGGGTTGAGGGTTAAAAGAAAAGAAAATGACTCGGCAAAGTATCGCACTTTATGCCTACGTATTCCCGTCTGGAACGAGAAATCAGAGTCAACGTAGTTCGCCTACCTACGGGAAAGGAGGGGAAGGTTGCTCGCTAGGATATCGCATCCTATGCCTACGTACTTTCATACAGCATGAAAGATCAGAGCAAACGTAGTTCGGGCCACGGAAGCCACAGATTTGTCTGTTTTGATTGTTTTTATTCCTTCTGAAAAAGGGTTTTCCTGATTAACAGTCCAAGCGGACAAAAATTGACGTTTTGATGAGTTCACATTCTTTTACGGAAGAAGTGTCTTTTATTGTGTTTGAAATATTTATTGTGCTTTTCTGTTTGTTTTGAGAAAGAAGAGACAGAACTCTAACCTATGGTTGCGAAGGGAATCAAACTACCCTAATGTTATCATGCATGGGTTAAGACCTAGTGTCTATCATGCTCCTCTCTTGCGCAGAGAGAAACAGAGATCCTAAGGGAATACACGGAAGCAGAAACAATAGCATATATTCAATAAAGCAGTAAAATGCATGGATGCAGCAATACAAGCGAGGCAAGGGAGTCCCACTCAACCTCGAACCTAGAAAACAACAGGCAAAAGTGAACAACATTCACTTTCAACCTAACAGGTTAAACAGCAAACAATACAGTCAGGGAAAACCAAACAATACATCAGAAATAAACAGCAAAAAAAGAAAGACAGCAACAGCAGCTCTGCATCAGCATCTGTCTTCAAGTCATCTCCATCTGTCCACCAGTTTCAAGCAAGCATCAGTCTTTATCTTCAATCCTTCAAGCAAGGTCTTTTTCATCAATCTTCAATCTGCAATGGCTTTTCTTCAAGTCTCAATCTCCAAGATGATCAGCAGTCAACAAGATGGAATGAATGTTAAACAGTAAATTGCCTACCAAGGGTGGCTCATTAACTGTTAACATTATACAAACAGGTTTCTCTCAAAAGTTCTATCTTTCAAATACATTCATTGATCCTTCCAAAGGAAGGAGGTGGATATTTGAAAGAGACTTTGAATCATAGAGAAAGGATGGAGGCAGACAAGGCCTTCCATGTTTGTGAATCAAGTTCTCTACTCTAGAGCTCTGCCTAGCTCCTAAACCCTATACTCCTCAACAGCTGCCAGCAAAGGACTCTCCTCATCAACTCTGGAAGTTGGTCTTCAATCTCTTGATCTCCAATGGTCTTCATCTTCAAGATCTTCAGCTCACCCAATCCCCAAGCAAACCCAATACCCCACACAGATAAATGAAATAACCCTAGAGAGGGCACACCACACAGTCAAACAAACATAAGCAGTATACTGATAGTAATAGCTGAATAGGGGAAACCTAGAAATTTCTAAGGGATCTATTATCTACCCATAACCCCTATATTCCCATACCCCAAGGATTCCATCTACAATTCCTAAGGGAAATGATTTGATTCTCCTATGTTATCTCCTAAACCCTAGTTTTGATCATGTTATTCACACCTAAACAAAACACCTAAAAATTAATCCTAAAATTATGAATTAAATTTTATATACAAGATAAAGGTCTAAGCTAATCAACCTAAAAAGAATGGGTCAAAAATATTAAAGCATCTAATCAAACCAAAATTAACAAATTTATGCACTAAACTAAACATTATTTAAACCTATTTAAAAGATAAATATACTAAAAATATAAAAAAAATGAAATATTAATCTTTTTTTGAATGATAATTTTCTTAACAAAATTATGAACAATATGCGAAAACAACCAATTAAAAACAAGCATTTTTCTATTATTTATGATTTTTCCAAGAACTAAGAAAAAATGGAAGAAATAAAATGAGTTAATTGAGCTGAGGGGGTGCAGCAAGCATTTAAAATCAGTTGAAATGAAAGGATGGGCCCAGACTGGGGGGCGCGCCTAGCAATGCGCGTCTGGGCCCAGTAACTCAGAAAATATAACAAAAATTAAAAAAACAATAAACGGTGCAGTTAGCAAGATTTTTAGTTCATTATTGGTTTGGGCCTGAGGATAGGGGTGTGCATAGCAACTGATTAATGAGCCCAGCAGAACGAATAAATGAAACGGTGCGTAGCACCTTTGGGATTTCCCTCCGTTTTCCAATTGAATGCTAGCCATAGGATTAGTCTCAGAGTCAAGGTCAACATGGTCATCCAACGGTTGTCCATCATCTTCAACCTTAGAAACCCTAGATTTCAGAAATTCTTCCTCCATGCACGCACCTTCCACAGCTCGGTTCTCCCTCAATTCTCCATGAAAACTCACGATGTCAAGAGCAAAGTTGCTCTCCTTCTTCCCCTCTATACAACCATAGCAATGGTTCCTTCTAAAACTCAACCACAAATCAAACCCGATAGGTAGAACAACTCGGTTCCACCATTTTCACCTGATATCAAACTTGAGAATTCTTGCTAAATTCTATCCTAACATAATCTACACCTTATGCTGATCAACCTGAGCTATTCATTCAAGATTATAGTGCAATAAACTATGAGTTACAAACCCTAACAGTCTTGGTACACCTATGGCAAACCTCATGAAACTTCCTCAAACTTTGTGAAATCCATCCTCTAACCTATCTTAACAGATCTAACCTAACAAATCTCTATGATTCTAACTAAAACAAGCAAATCGAATGAGAAACCAACCTGGTGTAAATGGAGAAAACAGTTGTAGAATTCTCTTGATCCAATGCTTTCAATGCTCTGAACTTGATCCACACACTCAATTCTTGATTCTGTATGCAATGGATCTTGTGCAAACTCCTTGATTCTTGCAATTGAAACTTTCTTGCACCTTGGATGATGAAGTTGTATGGCACAATTCCTCTTCAATTCAACCAAATTTTTATGTGAATTCTGATCTATGAAAGATGTTGATGATGATCAAATCAAGAAATGTGGAAATTGATAGAGATTTTATGGAGTTTGAGAGGGTTTTGCAAAATGGAAGATTAAAGTGGAACTTGGTATTATGAGCACAATGAATCACCAAACCTGGCATGGAGCCTCTCAATGCAATATATATATGACCTTGGAAAGTCCTAGAACCTTGGAGAAACTTCCCATGCACACTTTCCTTGCATTTTGGATTATGTAACTTCCTTAGTAAGTAACCAAGCATAACTCCTAAATCTTGAACCAAACTCAAAAATCCACTTTTGCCAATGTTCTTAAAACATTTTTTCCAATCAAAATGACCTATAATTTCACCTCATTTGGCCAAATTATGAAAAATCTCAAATTTAGGTCCTTTTTCATTCATTAAATCCACCAATTTTGAAACCTTGAGCTATGAGCCTTTCCAATCTTTCATGGTCACTTTTCTAGACTCAAAATGTCATTTGGAACAAGTTTGATGTTGTGAAGTTTTTCATTTGAAGCTTCCTTGTATGAGTTTTGGGCATAGGCTTGAAATGACCTGTAATTCTCAGATGACCAAAATACCCTTTGCTTTCCAAGACCATAAGTAGAGTTCCACAAATCATATGAAGGCATACCATACCATTCTAGAAATATAAGACAATTAGGAACAACTCTTATTTTGACCAGAAATTCATTTGAAATCTCCTTGAGGGGTAAAAATTGCTTGGAAGACAAGTAACTTTCACAGACAAAATTTCAGATACCCTAGATGACCTGTAACTTGCAAGGACCATAACTTGAGTTCTATAAATCTACTTAATGTCTTCCACAACTCAAATTAAAGGTCTTGAGATCCTATACAAGTTTCATGTTGGCCAAGGATCCATTTGAAGCTTGCATTTTGACTTATCTTGCTTGGAAATTTGACCTAAATCAGGGGATTTTACACAGAAACCCTAATTTAGAAACTCCTCTTCTCCTTGATTTCTCTTGAATTCTTATTGGAACATCACCCTATACTTATTTACATGCCAAATGATGAACCCCACATCTCTCCAATAGACCTTAATGCCTTTCAATCAGTCATTTGACCTAGAGTTGACCCAGGGTTGACCCAGATGAAACCCTAGTTGACTGTCTTCAACTGCAACTCTTGTGATCACATCAATGACTTGTCTCCTTCTCCAAATGACTTTCTAAGTCTTCCATGATGCCTACATACCCTCCATGCTCAATTCACAGCTCCCAACTTCTTTGAAGATCTTCAGATACCCTCAGATAGGAGCTAGATTCACTGCTTGATCCACTGACTTCTCAGCTTTCAAATTCTTTCTGATGACTTGAATGAGATTGAATTAGAATAAGAACCTCTTGATAGGCTCCTAGAGATGAGAATAGTAATTGGTCCCTTTTTGGATGACTTGCCATGCTATGCTATGCAGATGATTAGACAATATACATGACTCTATATGCAAATTCTAATGCAATTGAAACATAAACCAAGTGAAAAAGGTTGAGCAAATTTTAGGGTGCAACAGATACCCCTCAACAAAATAGGATAGCAGAATGCAAGAATCCTCATTTACTTTATGTAACTCGCACCTTACTTTTTCAAGCTTTTGTGCCATCCTAATTTTGGGCAGAGGTTTTATCCATAACTGTCTTCGTGATCAATTGTCTTTCATCTACAGTTATTAATTTTGATTCTCCTTTCTTTCTTTTTTTTTAAATTTATCCTTATTATAGTGCTTTACATGCTTTTGGTGTGTTTTATTCACTTATCTCCATTGGAAAGGCATAAACTTGGAGTACAGTATATTCAATGTGCATTTATGGGATATAGTCACTCTCATAAGGGTTTTGTGTATTATGATGTCTCTAATCAACGTCTTCACATTTATAAGAATGTGTCATTTTTTTATAACTAGTTTATGTTTCCTTGTGTTTCTCCTCCCATTAATGATATTGTTACTCTTCCTAAGTGTACTATTATGCCTTAATCTATAGCACGTTATATACCAGTTCATGTATATATTCAAAAACATAAACAATAGGTTCCCACTCCTCTTCCCAATGCTGATCTGCCAATTGATCTGATACTTGTTTAACCACGACGTTCTGCTCAAATATCACGAGCACCTGATTGATATTCACCAGACAAGTATGATTCGTCATATACTTCCCTGAGGGCAATACTTTCTAGCATATCTATTCCTATTTGTTACTCCCAGGTTGTTAAAGATGTGCGATGTATAAAATCAATGAATGGAGACTTCAGGCTTTTCAAGAGAATTTCACATGGGATATTATCTCGTGTTCTACTAATATAAAACCCATTGGATGCAAATGCGTGTATTTTGTGAAATTGAATTCTGATGGGTCCCTCAACCGTTTCAAGGCTTTATTGGTTGTCTTGGGAAACAAGCAGGAATACTGAATTGATTATGATGAGACATTTGCACCAGTTGCCAAAATGACAATTGTTCACACTCTACTTTCTATAAATGCTTCTAATGGATGGTGTCTTATCAAATGGATGTGAAGATTGTTTTTCTTCATAGGGACTTAACTAAAGATACTTATATGATCCCCCCTCCCTAAGGTTTATTCTTTTCTTCTAAGGGTGTGTGCAAGCTTCAACGTTCATTATACAATTTCAAACAAACGCCTAGAGCATGATATGAGAAATTTTGCTTCACTCTACTTGAGTTCTCCTTTACCCAAAATTAGTATGATTCCTCTATATTTATTCATAGCACATGTAAGGTTATTGTTCTACTTATTTTGTATGTTGATGATATGGTTATCACTGGTTCTGTTCATGCTTCCAATCAACGACCTAAACAACAGTTACAAGCCTCATTTCATATGAAAGATCTTGGCAACTTGCATTATTTTCTTGGTCTTGAGGTTAATTCTACGTCTAAGGGCATCTTTTTCCATCAACACAAGTATGCCACAAATTTGATTTCTATGGATGGTCTCCAAACAGATAATCTAGAGGACAATCCTCTTGAGGCTAATGTTAATATTATCGTGATGATGACGATTTTCTAACTGACCCATTATTGTATCGACAAGTTGTGGGTAGGCTTAATTACTTGACTATTACTCGCTCTGACATATTTTTTGATGTTCAACACGTAGGTAAAATCATGCATTCTCCTCACCAATATACTGTAGCATGGGGTTATCCGCTTCGGGTAAATCATGGAAGTTGCCGTAGATGGACTATGATTAACCGAAAAGACTGAGTGATTAACCAAAAGAAGGTGATTAACTCAAAAGAAGCTCAATATCTTAATAGACAGACTATGGTTAACTGAGAAAAAGGATGATTGGTTCAAACAGGGGGACTGTGATTGACGAAAAGGCGAGTGATTAACCCAAAGAAAAGACTGGTTTTAACGGGAAGACTGTGATTAACCAAAGATCGGGTGATTAGCTAGGAGAAGGCGATTAACCCCAAAGAAAATTCAGTACTAACAAGCATGCTTTGATTAACTGAGGAAAAGATGACTGGTGTTTAATTGACAGGCAGTGATTAACCAAACACGAGGGAGAGAGAACCAAGAGAAGGTTGTGAACTCTGATGGGGATTAGGTTTTAACGAGATGACTGTGTAAACCGAAGAAGAAATACTGACTTCACTGGGGAAGAAGAGAATTGGCTTCATCTAAAGAACGGTTGAATAGCGAAGAAAAGAGTGTTGAGTTGAATGGAGGAAGTTACTTCTAAAGAGGAGACAATGGTGCAAGTGATCAAAGATCGACTCGATTGGAGAAAGCAAGGATACCACAGTAATAGATTCGGTGATCAAAGATCGACTCGATTGGAGAAAGCAAGGATACCACAGTAATAGGTCAAGTAATTAATCTAGAGGACAGTCCTCTTGAGGCTAATGTTAATATTATCGTGATGATGACAATTTTCTAACTGACCCCTTATTGTATCGACAAGTTGTGGGTAGGCTTAATTACTTGACTATTACTCGCTCTGACATATTTTTTGATGTTTAACACATAGGTAAAATCATGCATTCTCCTCACCAATATACTGTAGCATGGGGTTATCCGCTTCGAGTAAATCACGGAAGCTGCTGTAGCAGCTGCAACAGGAGTATAAATCATTTTCTCTTTTTTGTTTGATGAAGGGCGGGGGCGGGCGAACGACGGGAATTGAACCCGCGCATGGTGGATTCACAATCCACTGCCTTGATCCACTTGGCTACATCTGCCCTATAACTATGTCTAAATTACACTATGTCTAAATTACATAACCTTTGATCCCTTTTTATTATTTTTTTCTTCTAATCTTCTAAGTTCTTACGAATCTTCTAAAATATTAGAAAATAAGAAAACATTAATTTCTGTCTACTCTAACTTTCCATTTCATTCGCTAAGTCGTTCCCTCTATCCTTTCACTCGACTAACTTCGTACCTTACACGAGACGCAAATTCCCAGCGAGAAAAACAACCTTTCAGAAGGATTCTACACATGAGGACAAGAAGACGCATTAGAAGGCCATATAGAGCCTAATAGAAAGAAGACTTTAAAAGGGCAAGTCGTTAAACCTTCCTATGTCTCCGGGTTTGTGCCGACTGGATTAAATCCTATACCTGATAGCCATCCCGATAGTGACTTCACTTGGAAGCAGTTCGCCGTATAATTCGCTACTTAAAAGGAAACTTACATCATGAGTTGTTCTTTCCGTCCGAAATAGGTCCTCAGTTGAGTGCTTATAGTGATGTTAATTGGGCAAGGTATCCTGACACTAGACGATCTGTCACTGGTTGGTGCATGTTTTTTGACTCTTCATCAATCTCATAAAAAAGTAAGAAACAAGTAAGATTGTCTAAATCTTCAACTGAATTTGAGTATCATGCTATGTTTGCTGTTTGTTCAGAAATAATTTGCCTTCACGATCTTTTCACTGAGCTTGCATTTCCTCAAACATAGCTTACATCACTTTATGTTGACAATACAAGTGTCATCTAAATTGTTGTAAATCCCGTTTTTCATAAACGCACGAAGCATATTAAAATTGATTTTCATTCCATTCATAAGGCCTATGATAATTAACTAATATCATTTCCGGATGTCAGTACTCTTACCAATATATTTACGAAAGTGATTCCTCGTCTATATCATCAATTTCTTGTTAAAAAATTGTTACTCCTTGACGAGCTGCATCAATTTGAAGGAATGGTAATAATTAATAAAGAATGATTTGCTTCTTATTAATCATAAAATATTTTTCATTCATAGTATAGATTAAAAAATTAGATGTATAAGGAATAATTTGGTGATCCTTAATTGTATATATTTTCCATTCCTAGAATAGATAAGAAAAACAAATTTAAAATATTTTGTAATCAATTGTGTAAGTCCGTGTTGTTATAAATAGAAGTAATACTACAAGGAAGATCATTATGCGAAAAAGGATTGGCTTTCTCATACAAAACAAAAATCTGGTCTCTATGTGTGAGTTGCCCGAGCTGATGACTATCATATGAACAATACAATCGGGGAACAACTATGTTAAAATAATACCTGAAGGCTGAAATCATGGAACATGATGATAGAATGTTCAATAAACTAGTATTAACGACACTCTTCATGTAAAGAAAAATACGATGAAAGAAATGGAACTGGAATGCAATGAAAATACACTTTTATCATGCTGTGGTTGAAATTAATGTTAATTTTAGAAATGACAATGGAAGCAGTAAAAGTAACACTTCTAATGATTAAGGTTTATTTGCACAAAGTGAGAAGTATAGGCATGCTAACAGTTCAACATTCTAAATAATACCACATGGCTTGCGAGTAAAAGGAACTTACTTTCCTTGCATCTGATACCATTTAAAAGCCCTGTCACTGGTCCCATACAGATTACCATGTACAGAAGCAAACTCAAGAAACTTTCCATCTTTGATTTCTTCCTCCATAATACTGTTCTCTACAAAATGATAATGGACTCCATCTTTCTCAATACATCTTGCGTCATGGACTTTGTGGCTCATAGAGACTCCAAACATGGATGAAAATTCCTTCATGAACATTGATATCAATGTTCATTTACCTACTTCTAGTTCTATTCAAGGTTATATATATTATGCATAAAGTAGTTGTAGATTAGAGGACGATTTTGTACTTTAACTAAAAGTACAATGAGGGTAGTCATGTATTTATAGGGTTATCTGCAGTGTTTAGTGTTGTTGATGGTGTTTAGAGTTACCTCATGCAGAATGGTGTGCAACTCTGTATATGTGTTTTTCTGCGTGAATGATTCAATCCTTCTCAACTCTAAGACTATGATATTTATAGAGGCCTTTTGAATTTGGGTCAAATAACTAGAGAGTAGATCATTCCTGCTCCATGATCAAGAAAAAAAGGAGAGAATGGGTCTCACCCTCCCTTGAATTGTGGAGGGACATTTTCCATGTTTGAATGCTATGGGGACATGTCACTCCCCACATTTTAATAAGCTGATGAAAGACATGCTGGACAAACTCTAATATGGGAGAGTTATTACGAATAGTGGGTGGCAAGGGCGTAACTCTTATGCTCGCCTGATGCCAGTGTGTTTGACTTGTTTTGCTTTCTTTTAATTTTAATTTTTTAGATCTAATGAAATTATCTCAGTACATAGTCCATCAAGCATGAGGTCTTGGAAAGAGCGAAGTAATTTTATCTTAGATAGAAGGTGATTTACTTGAGGGAGAGACTTAGTTAGGTGAGACTTCGTAAAGTCAAGTTTGCCAACTCTTGGTCCCTTGTTCACAAACGAGTCTCCCATGCATTGCTTTAGAAGGAGAGTCCCTCAAGTAGTGCAACATTTTATGCTTTAGGAATGTGCACCTTTTGTTTTATATTCATCGTCTCACTCTTTGTAGGCTCTTTGGCAATTATTTTTGTGACATTTGTTTTTCTTGTCGCATGAACCAAGTACATTTCTTGTTTGGGAGAGTCCATTAAACGATGCTTGAGTTTATATTAGAAAGGATCTTCCGGTGAGGTCTAGAAGTTGTATCGCCTCTGAGGGCGGAAAGGATTCCTCTATGAGGATCCATTATCCATATTGCCTCGGAGGGAGGCAAATACTCCTCTTTGAGGATTCAACATTCATATTGCCTCTTAGGGAAACAAGGATTCCTCTATGAGGATCCAATGCCCATATTGCCTCTAAGGATGAAAAAGATTCCTCTTTGACAATCCCGCATTCATGTTGCCTTTGAGAGCAACAAAGATTCCTCTTAGAGGATCCAACATTCATATCGCCTCTAAGGGCGACAAAGATTCCTCTTAGAGGATCCAACATTCATATTGCTTCTGAGGGCGACAAGGATTTCTCTTTGAGGATCCAACACTCGTAATGTCTCTGAGGGCGACAAGAATTCCTCTATGAGGATCTAATATCCATATTTCCTCTGAGGATGGAAATGATTCCTCTTTAAGGATCCAACATTCATATTGCCTCTGAGGGCATCAAGGATTCTTCTATGAGGATATAATATCCATATTTCCTCTAAGGGCGACAAGGATTTGTCTTTAAGAATCCAACATTCATATTGCCTATGAGGGCGGAAAGGATTCCTCTTAGAGGATCTTGCATTCATATTGCCTATGAGAGTAGAAAGGATTCCTCTTAGAAGATCCAACATTAATATTGCCTCTGGGAGCAATAATGATTCCTCTTAGAGGACCCATAAATCATATTTCCTTTGAGGGCGACAAGGATTCCTCTCAAAGGATCTACCATTCATAATGCCTATGAGGGTGGCAAGCATTCCTCTTAGAGAATCTAACTTTCATATTTCCTCTAAGGGCGAAAAGTTTCTCTTAGAGAATCCAACATTGATATTGTCTTTGAGGGTGGCAAAGATTCCTCTTAGAGGATCCAAGCGATCTAGTACGACCACATGTTTTAGCATGATGTCACCTTCCTGCATTTCTCTTGGGACCATTTTGGAGTTATATCTTCTAGTGTATTTTTGTTTGGCAGCGAATTCTATGATATAGGAAACATGTGGGTTTCGTCAATCAAATTGGTAACACATCTGAGTCCTGCCTCATTTTTCTCTTCATTGAAATGAGTGTGCCTTCATGTGGGTGTGTAAGTTTTGACCTATTGCATACTGTCAGCACCGTACACCATTGTGAACGCAAATTATTTAGTAGATCAATAGGGAGAGGTGTGATATGACCACAGTACTTCATGGATTTATTCGGCCTAAATCCCATTGGTGTCGTCCATATTTCTCTTTAGTCTCCCAAGTATCACCATGTTCACCGACTCGGCCTTCTTGCTTGTTTACATGCGAGCAAACATAATGAACTTTGTTTGTATTTGTATGTCTTGGCAAAAACCGACCACATTTGAGTTGGATAATTGTGTTTCATTATCTGAGATAATGATTCTTGGTGAAGTGAACATGCATATGATTTGTTGCCAATAGAAGCGGTGAAATCTCGCTAGTGTTGTTTTAGAGACAACTTCAACTTCTAGCCATTTCGTGAAGTATTGTACTCCTATTATTAAAAACTTCAGTTGGTCATGTGCCAACAAAAGAAACCTAGTACATCCATGCCCCCATTGGTAAAATGACCATGGCGGCGTGATAAAATGCAGAATTTCGGTGGACACGTGATGTAGGTTAGCGTGATTTTGACAATAGTCACATATTCTGGCAAATTTTACACAGTCCTTCATAAAAGCGAGTCAATAATAACCCGCCTTGAGTAGTTTGTGAGCGAGGCATCTCTCGTTAATATGGATATTTCATGTTCCTTGATGAACCTTTATGAGGATCAAGGCGATTTCTCTCTCCCCTAGACATCTCAGCATGGGGAGGCCATTCCCATCTAATCGAGTTTTCTAGACATCACATTATACTTTTTCACACATTTTAAAGATCTTCTTTGCTCCTGAATTGTCTGATGGGAGTTTGTTTGATAGCAGATAATGTACTATGGGTGTCATCCAAATGGAGGTTTGGACGACTTCAAGAGTATTAGTTTCCTCTGCCTAAATACTAGGGGATGCTAGAGTTTCTTGAATGAATACCAGTTATGACCTAGTCTTTTGGTTCTAGTGAGCTTTGAGAGAAGACCTGCTCTAGAGTTTTTTTTCCTTGGGCGCATATGTCATCTCAAAATCTTTGAAAAATTCAAATAATTCACATACCTTTTATAGATATTTAATCAATTGGGGCACCTTCGTCTAATACTCCCTGACAACCAGATTATCCACCAATTATAAGTTTCTTATAGCCTTGAGGCTTAACACTCCCATATAAAGGGCTTGGACAAAGGCATCCTAGCAGGTCCTCAGTCTCACGGGCTCTCAGGTCGAGAAATGATAATACGCTTATCATTTTTGGTTTCACATTATCATCTCTCAAGGAGGCCTCAACTGATTTCCCATGAACGGTCTCCAGAGTCATAAGCTTCTATCAGAACACTCTGGTTACTACATAAACATGCAGTTCAGAGTATCCTCAAGAAAACCTCGTATGAATGTGAACTCAAGCCAATAAGAGTCAAATCTAATCCTATGTGTGTACTTAAGCCTGGGTAATGGGCTTATCTCTCATGGAACAATCCCATCCAACAACACAACAGCCAGCCAAAACAGTATGATAGTGATAAACAGATGCAATAAAATGCAAGTAAATGCAATAATATACAACAGATAAAGAAAATAAAAGCATGAAGACAAACACCCAATGAAAAATAAACAGACATGCGCTAGGATTGAATCATATAGGGAACTAGAGTCTCCAGCTGTCGCAACTGCGAAAAATAACCGGCGGAAAAATAAAGTCGCCACCGAATGTTATTTATCCCGACGAGAGAAAGGAAACGATTGAAGAAACCTCAAAAAGGAAAGGAACATGGTCTCGTAACCAAATATTGGGTTCGGGAGTGGATTACGCGAGAGGAAGGTGTTAGCACTCCCTCGCGTCCGTTGTACATTGTGATATCCACTCTTGTTGTTCTAATCAAATGGCGTGTTTATCTAAAGCCTACTTACTAACAGAAACAAAGAGGGAAAAAGGAAAAAAAAAAGGATACTCGATAGGACTTCTCCGTCCTAGGCCTACGTATTCCCTCGTACAATGGGGAAGTCAGAGCCAACGTAGTCCGGAGGACTACGGGTGAAAAGGGGGAGGGTGCTCGCCAAACTTCGTCGTATTGTGCCTATGTATCTTCATTCGAACGAGGATAAAGAAGTCAGAGCGTTCACTGTTTGGCCAACCACGGGCAGCTAAGTGTATTTTATGAGCGATGCTAAGTTCTCATTCCAGCAGTTAGGTGTATTGCTGCTCGTTGTCTGGAGCCTTACACAATACCTATTTGCGGTAAAACGAAAGTAGCATACCCTTTTTGAAAAGTTTTGACAGAAAATCCTGAAGGACAAAATGATTTGCATTTGTTCAAGGATTTTAGAGAAGTGAATTGACTTTGTTTGAGATGTACACCGTGCTAAAGTCTAGGACATAGAATCGAACACTTCGTGCTAACGATCCAAACGTATCGCACGCAAAGTACCCTAAGATGAGGTTAGAAATGCATCCTCACATCTTTTCCCATGTGCTTAAGGCTCGTGACGCACTATGCACATCGTATTTATTAAGTATTTTAATTTGGCTTGAGAGAGAGAAGAGAGAAAGACACACAAAAGGTCTAAGGGGAACTCGGTCCTACATGTTATCATGCAAAGTGGTCCTAAGATTGGGACGCGAAAGGAATCTCTATCCTAATGTTAGCATGCAAAGACGGGCCTATGGTTGAGGTTGAAAGGGAAGCATCCTAATGTTATCATGCATGGATTATCGCCTAATGTCTATCCTACTCCAAGCTTAACCAAAAATTAAGTTGGACTAGGAGGCCTTAAGGGAACATGCAAAGGCAAGCAAAAACCAAGAAAATAAATCAAAAACAGCAGCAACAACAGTGCTTCAGCTCAACACAGTAGTAAATTCCAGCAAACAAGCAAGACAACATTTAACAACATGCATTTTTAGAGCAGAACAAGTGTGAATGTAGCAAAACAAAATGAGTGTATTTAACAACATGTAATCAACATAACAACAGTGTATACACATAGGCAACATGTATGCATTCATATAAGCATCCAACATGAATGATCATGTGACAACACAACATCAAGTTAAGCACGCATCAAAGATTAAACAATCAACAACGAACATGCCTCCACAAATGCACATGAATTGTAAGACTCAAACATTAAGAATCAAACATGAGCAACAATTAAGAAATGCACATATCAAGAACAACATGAATGTTCATCAATAATTAATCATCTCAAATGAACATGCATTCGTAGAATCAAAAGCAAATGTGTCGCGTGTCAAAAAATTGCATTCATACTACAAAGTGAAGTGAAATAGCTCAAGAAAACTCCAAAAATATTTATTATACAAAGCCATGAGGTTTAGAGATGGAAAGGAATCCAAACAAGCATGAAAAAGCACAAAAAACAGCTTAAGCTACAGTGTTAGTCGATTACACACTTTTGCCTACAAGTTTGTTAATTGATTAACACCTTCAAAACCGCAAAAAAAAAACGCAGCAACAGTGGTCAATCGATTAACCATTTTTTCCTGTATTTTTGTTAATTTGTTAACACTGTAAAAAACAACAACATAAAATTCAACATAAAAGCACTTTTCAGAAACTTAATCACTTTATCTCCTCATGTTAGAGCATGAAATTGATCATGAAAATTACATCAAATAACAATAATTAAACACCAAGTGAATCCATTAAACATCAAGATCAACAATTAAATCAATCAATGGATCAATTCGCACCAAAAGTCAATGGATATACATTGTGAAAGTGCAAATTAAGCTAAAATGAGTTTGGATCTAAGAAATACCAACCTACAAAGCTGAGTTTTGCGTTGGTTAGTGTTGTCAAATAGAAATTGATGAATCAAACAAAGAAAATCCAAGATCTAATGAATTCCTAGCAATAAAAATGAAGAATCGTGCGAAAATGAACGAAACCAAAATTGCTTAGAAAATCACTTCCAAAGCTTGAATCTAGATCCAAAAACCCTTCAACTTCTGAGTTGAATGATGGAAGATGATGCAATGGAGGTTTAGCCCAAGAATTCACAAATTTCAATGTACAATTTGTGAAGCTTTTTGGTTATGGAGCTTTGGTGAGGAATTTGGAATGAGAGAAAAATGAGAGAAAAGTGAGAGAGAATTGTAGAGAATTGAGAATGAAAATGAAATTGTGAGTGAAGTTTTGTGTGGCTTGGAGAAAATTGGTTTAAATATGATTTAGGTATGAAGTGAAAGTGAGATTTGGAGTTTGGGTTTGAATGATACGGGAATTAGGAGTGGAATTTATTTGAATTATGGAGGGAAAGTGAAATTAACTTGGAAATGAACCAAAATTTGGAAGCATTCTAGACCCTTCTATTGATGCAAATCAAAGTGAAAATGATCCAAACTGCTACAATGTTGCAAAACTAAAAATTTGGGCAAAAATCACACGTGTTAATAGATTAACCATTTTTGCCTGCAATTTGGTTAATCGATTAACACATTCAATTTTTTTAATTTTAGCGCCAAAAGAAGGGAAACTCGGGGAATCAATTGTTGCCACTTGTTATGAGCATGGCTCTGCCTCTTGAGCTTATTATTTGATATTGTACCTGAATAATGCCTGAAATAAGCTGTGAATTCCTTTTTGCACTCAGGATACCCTGCTGGAAAAATATGGTCCGGTACCAAATCACTGAGTAAAATAAACGTTGGAACCTCTGATGATTGCTGCTTAAAAACTTGAAATAAAAGGAAGTCTCGAGCCAACAAAACAATGTGATCCCATGTCTCAAACACTTAATGCAATGCATGATTGATTGTTATGACCTAATGGAAATGCAGACGAATGTGAAGTGTAACACCCCAAATTCTTGGAATATTTATTTAATTTATTTAAATATGAATATTCGTAATTTTGGTGATTTTCGGTGGTTGGTGTGAATATTGAGAATTATGGAGTTTTGAGTTATTTTTTTAAATAATAGTATATAATATGAGTATATTTGATATTATTATTAATTTAAATAAATATAAGTTAATTTAAGGGCAAAGTGGACATTTGAGGAGGAGTTAGTGAGGGTGAAATTGGAAAGTCCATTTTAAATGCCCAAAGTTAGGTTTAACAAAAAGGAATTTTGAGGGAATTAGGATTCATTCTTGTTATACCGTGAACAGGGAAGAAATAGAGGTCAGAGCTCTGAGAAAGAGGATTGAGGCAAAGCTTCGCGAGGTTTCCAAGAATCAAGGAGAAAGACTTAGAGTCGGCAATTAAGGTGTAGGGAGTATTGTCTTCATTGTTTTCAATATACGATTCAATGTATTTAAAGCGGATTTAAGGGTTTAGGAGATTTTTTAGTATTGAATTATTGTTGCCTTTCTGGTGAGTTTAATGAGTTTGAGGGATTTGAACTGATGGCCTGATAGGTTTGAGGCTGATTTGGGAGTAAGGGAAATTATGCCTTCGTGGCCAAAATCTGTTGTTGAGGTTTTAACCGTATAGGATAATTGATTATGAGAACTCTAATGAATGTGGGAAAATTGTAAGGATTTTATGGGAATTGGAGGCGTAAATATGATATGGGATTGGCCTAATAAGTCGTAGATTTTGTGCCTTTATCGCCGTAATACCTTAGGAATGATTGAGGGATGTTTCTGGGGCATTGGGGAAGGAAATTGTAGGGACTTTTGGGCTGGTTTTACTACTGGTGCGTAACAACATTTTGCTGTAATCGCGAGTTCACACGGCGAACACTCGCCCCAGACTCGCACGGCGAACTGTCTAGCGAACGTAGCAGAGTTTCGCAAATTATGTTCTTGTGTAGTGCTGTCTTGATGCTTTGATGCTGTGATTTTCTGGATGAATTACCTTGAGTATGATTGTGATTCATATGTGATTAATACATGATTGTATGATGATTCCTATGCGTAATGATGATGAGTTATGATGTTGATGCCATGAGTTTTTTATGATTATATGATGACATGATTATTATGATAATTTTGATGAATGATGGTGCATCTAATGAGTTTATTATGAGGATGATAATGACGTGTGCATCATGCATTCATATGCGTTCTGAACTTCGGTCTAGTGTTTGATTCTTGTGGCTTCAGTCCTATTGTGCGGATGTGAAGTATTTTGTTGTGTGCTGGTTCTTGTGTAGAATCGATCCTATTGATGGGGATCTATGGAGGGTTGATGGCCCAGTGTCCATCGAACTTTGATGAATTGGTACCACATGTATGAGCCTTGTTGCATTTGCATTTATTTGACAATTTGGTGTAATTTATGATATTATGGCTTTTTGATGTTTCCTTGATGGTTATGATGATGTTGAATACAAAAATGATGTTATTTTATATATTGATTCCTCTATTGATTATTATGAATCGTTTTACTCACCCTGCCTGTTTGAATGTTGCCTCCACGTGGGTAACATGCAGATGACCAGGTTTAGCCGTGGATGCCGTCGAGGACTTTTTGAAGTTTTTGACTTTTGGTTGACTTAGAGGGTCTTGCTCTGATAGTGTAACATCGGGTTGGGGTCCTTGAGTTAAACCACGTTTTATTGATTATTGTTATTTTGATTATGTTTTTGCACAAGAAAAACTCTGGATTTTGGGAAACCCCATTGTTTATGGAGCATTGATTTTGGGAAAACCCGTTGTTTACGGAGCATTGATTTTGGGAAAACTTTGGATTTTGGATTTTGGGAAAACTTTGGGTTTTGAGTTCCGCTGCCTTTTGAGTAATTTTGGAAAAACCCGTTGTTTACGGAGCATTGACTTTTATTTGAGTTATTGAGAAATGTACGCCCTTTGAGGTGATTTTTATTGTGTTTAATATTTTACTCTGATAAATGTGATTGATTTGCCATTATATTTGTGGGGTAGGAAAGAGTGTTACATGAAGCAAAAGCCAATTAAGGTTAGAAACGAGAGGGCTTATTTTGGGGTGCAACACTCGTCTCCTTTGTACACTTTGCCACAAAATAGACAACTTGATCAATTTTGTTTTTCTCCTAAACGAGTATAGATCTCACCCCCTTGTTATTAATTGACAAATATAGATAGAGGGGTACGACAGCCTTTGGACGTGTCAACGTGTGCGTTACCAAAAAGCCCTTCAGATTGATGAACGTTTCCTCGCACTCTCTCATCCATTCAAATACCTTCTTCTGCTTTAATGTGGCAAAGAAATGAAAGTCGTTTCACTTGCACAAGAAAAAATAGGCTAGGGAGTCAAAGTGTTATGTTAGTTGTTGAACCACTTTAATATTGGAAGAGTTTCTCATGTTGATGATAGCTTGACACTTATTTGGGTTTGCCTTTATCCCTTTCCTGGTTGTGGGTTCGCCATTGCATTCCAAAACTTTATGGATGCGAGCCTTTCATTATTCGCCTCTATTTTGGGATTTAAAATTATAACACTCACTTCCTTCGCATTGGGTTGTGGAATGGCGATTACGAGTATCCTCTCTCTTCTCATTTTAAGGTTTCTTTGATGACTTTCCTTGGTGATCTCTTGGTGCCCTTTAACCATCCTAACTCAACTGTTAGGTGGTAGATACTTGTTACCTAGATGTAGAATGGATAAGATGTTTTTGGTAGATTGAGGATAAGCCACCCCACAATGATGGTGTATGGTGATGAGGCATCTACTACGAGGCATTTGACCATGATTGTCTTTGTGCTTTTAAATAACCCAAACATCGTCTTGAGTGGTATTTGGCGTTTCACTTGTACATGCTTGCTAGAGAGACCAACCAGAGAGCCTTGGAATGCCTAGATGTCATCTGGATCAAGTCAGAGTCTCTCAAAAGCATCTTAGAACAAAATGTTCATTGAGTTTCAGGGGTCGATCAACACTTGCTTTACATCCCAATTACCTCTCTACATTGTGGTAACCATGGGATCATTGTTATGAGGGGGTGATGGTGGTGTCCTCTCCAAAAAAGGTTATTTTGGACTCTGACTCCTCCAAATATGTCGTAGGAATGACGGGTATGATGCTCACTGCCAAAATCTTCCAGACATACTTCTAGTAAGGAGATATAGATTCTCTGCGATAGATAAACCCTCTTGTAATGGTGTTGACAGTGGCATATGTTCCTTATTCCGCATTCATGTTGGAGAAGGTGGTTGGTGAATAGTAATGAGTGTGGCCTAGGTAAGTTTTATCGGACTGCACGGTGGGCGCTAATTGTTCTTGTCTAAATATTATAATGAGGTTAGTCATGTATTTGAAGGGTTGTTTGCAGTGTTTAAGTTTCTTAATGGTTTAGAGTTAGCTCACACAGAGTGGTGATAATCTCTTTATGTGTTTTTTGGGTGAAGTATTCGATCTTTCTCAACCCTCAGACTGACATATTCATACAGGACTTTTGGGCCTGGGTCAAAGAACCAGAGAGTGGATCATCATGGCTCTATGACCAAGAAACGTGGAAAGAGTGGGTTTCACCCTCCCTTGAATTGTGGAGGGACAATTTCCATGTTTGACTATCACCTTTAATCAACAGTTGTGGGGACATGTTGTAACATCCCGATTTAAATATTCAATTATTTAATTATTTTTTAACTTAATTGAGTATTTTATTTAAATAATTATTTTTGTGAATATGTGACATGTCCGACCGGTGACAATAGTTGTGGTGTTTTGTGTTAGTTAATTGGGTTTGTGGGAATTAATTAATTAATTAATTAATTAAAAATTAGAGATAATGTGTAGAATTAGGATAATTTTGGGAATTGGTAGGTGCTTAATTCATGAAAGGGTATAGATGTTTCCCTTAACCTCCAATAGGATTTTCTCTTTTTGGTTGATTATGTTGGGTGATGAATAACATGATTCTAATTTTTTTTTATGCCATGTTTTGATTGTAAGTTCATGTACTGTGTTTGATGTGATTGTTGCATATATTAATTGTTCATAAACTTGAGTTTGGATGTGAAATTGGGGTTTTCAAAACATGAATAAGTTCTGGATTTTATGGTTAAATAATTGAAATAACATGTTAGATTAATAGGAAGTGACATGCTATTGTGCAGTAATCATGTGGATGTTGTTTCTAGACAATTTAGAGGTGTTGGAGTTGTTTGAGTGAGATTCTATAGGTTCTATCATAGTAGAGTGAAATTTTGCTTCTGTTAGCAGGGTGATGGGTGTCCTCCGTATAACACCGTGGGCGTCATGCACTATGATGCGCTGACAGGCTTTAGGCATATGACGGGGAGGCTATCATGGTCTCTAGGTGGGTGTGTCTTTCTAGGTCTTCACAGGTGTGATGTTCTGAGGGATGGGAAGGATGAAAGGCGTCATCCCGTCAGAATGCATGTTCTGATTTGCTGAGTTGGGTTATGAGGGTGGTTTTATCGGGTTATCAGTGATTGGCAGTTGTTTTATGTATTTTTTTTAACTATGAGTTAATTAATTAAATTATATAATTAATTGTGTGTCGTGAAATGAAAATTATACATAAATGAGTATTATATGCAGGTATGATGTGATATAAATTTTGTGCATACTTGTTGATGAGTTGATAATAAGTGTGGTTTGAGCTGTGAGTTACTATTGATACAATGAATATATTTAATTACATTAATATTGGGGTTGTTGTGCATCTTTTATTGTCGAGTAATTATGAATAGTCAGAGATGGGTTCTACTGCATTTTGCATGGCATTCATCATATGTGTCGTTGTTGTGAAAGAGGCATGTTTGTTAGTTCAGAGTGGGGACTAGTGACTTATCCCAATCCATGTGTGGGGGCTTGGAGCTCAGGGGGGGGGGGGGTCGGGGTTCGCAGAGATTGGGACCCAGTCCATATGATGAATTAAAGGTTGAGTTGGTACCACATGCATATGGAGTAAAGTTGTGATCTCGATTCAGAGTGGAACCATGACAAGTAGAAGTCAAGTCATTTGTTGTATTGTATTGCATGATTGTGATTTGATTCGGGTGAGATGTGAATACATGACGTTGGTATGTTTCTAATGCGTGGATGATTTAGTAGATGCGTGAATATATCCTGAATGTACGTTTATCATTTGAATTTATTCTCATCCCTTTTCTGTGTCGTTGCGTATGTGCTCCTCTAGACTATAGATAATCAAGTACCTGAGTAGGAGCTTGAGGTTGAGGCCGGTTGTCATACCCTAATTTTTACCCCTAAGATCACACCTCATTTACATCTTTGCAATGCATCAAGATCACAAACTTGGTTGTCTCCTAACCCTTTCATCTTTGGGTTTGTCTTTGCAGAAATTATCAAGCACCTCTTTTTTTATCTTTTAAATTTTTTACTTATATACTTTATAATTCACTAGCCATTAATAAAAATACAAAAAATATGACTTATCCCTTATGTTTCTTTTGCAAGGTAAAGTTTCGAATCAAGAGCATCAAGTGATTGTCTCCTCAGCTAGGGTTTGAATTCCTCAAGTCAAAGTGTGGTCAACCATTTATTTTCAGATTCTATTCATCAAATCATGACCTCTAATCTCATAGAATAGGGTCTCAAGCATCATTCAACTTCATTTGATTAAAGATATTTCAAAGTTTGATAGCTTGTTTCTCAAGAAACTTTGAAGGTTCATGTGTTTATTTCCATGCCTTCATCAACAAGTTTCCTCAAGCCATTGCAAGATTCATCAAATTACATTCAAGAATACATCATGTTAAGTTCATATGTCCATCAAAGTTCCTTGAAAGGCAAGAGAAGTCCAAGGTTGCAAGTTGATTCAAAGTGCCTTGACCTAAAAAGTCAGTACTTAAAGTTCAAGTTCAAAATATCACAACTCACTCATTTTTCAACATTTTTTAGTGCTTCCTAGGGAAAATGACTCTTCTTGAAATACTTTACAAGTTCTTTTTACAAATCAAGAGCCAATTATGCTTGGAAGATCATCAAAAGTTTGGAAATATTAGAGGTCACTTTGTGGACTTAGTGAAATTAGACCTAATTTCAAGTGATATTTGTCTAACTTCCAAATATCATAACTCCTTTATTTTTCAACTTTTATAGATGGTTAATTTTTCCACATACCCCTTTTGATGTCCTTTATAACTTTCATTTAGAGGTCAAACATCAATTCATGCCCCAAGGACCTCAAATATTGAAAGACATTTGTGCATAAAACTAGTTCATGGTCTATTTGACCTAATGCCATACCTAGTTTTCAGTGGTTTTTCCTCAACTTTACAACCTTTCCTTTCTCTCATCAAGAATCCAATTAAGTTGGTTCTTTTTTCATTGTCTTCCTTGCCATGAAAGGAGTATTTGGCTCAAGGAAAATCAGAAAACGCACGAGGGAATTTCGTTTTGCCTCAGTTGGAACAAGGTGACCTGAACTCTGTTTACAATGTGACCTATAATTTTAGAAAACATGTGGAAACTTAATTTGGGGCCACCTAATCATGTGCAACTTGTTTATGATGGAAAAGTGCATTACACTAAGTGCAAAACGACCTGAATGAGTTCAGCAAGTCAACATTTCGTGTCAATTTCTCACACACTTGGATCTAGAAATTTCTCACTCCATTCACACGTTTGGGTTCTGATTTTCACACAAGCCATGTCCTCACTCATTCTCCTATAAATAGAGATTCGTTCTACATTGAAAACTAAGCTTTGACCGTGAAAAAAACCCATGCTGCTTTGAAGCTCATAACCTCTCAAAACCAGAAGATCGAAACTATATTTTCACTTCATTTCAACTCAAATTCTTTGCCCAGAACTCATCATCGGCCTTCTCTGAAGTTAATCCAAGCATCACAGAAGGTAGTCGTGACCTAAAATGCTCAAACTGATTCCACCATTTCATACCTTTGAAGCTTAATTGGGAAAGGTAGATACGAGTAGATTCTCATCAAAAACTCTTTACCAGTTTGTTAAGCACCTTACACTGAGTGATTCCCCACACTTACCTGTAAACTATCATTCGTGTTTAGAATTTAATTTTTGTTTGAAGTTGTTAGGGCTTCTGCGTATGTTGCAAAATACTTCATGCTCAGATCAAATAAATTGATTTTAAGCATGGAGACGTGAACGATGAAGTAAAACGAAGCTAACCATGTGTGTGGTTAAGCTTAAATTTACAGTTCATAGACTTGTTAAAACGAGGATTTTAGAGGTTGAAGATTATGTTTTCGTGTGTTACCGTGGGAATTTCAAATTCCATCCAATCAACACGTGACACCTCTCATAGTTGTTGGCTTATTTTATTTCTTTTTGTTTTAATTTCTATTTTATTTCATTTTCTGCAAAAAAAAAAAAATCATTAAAAATAGTTCCTTTAACCTTTTTCACTCAAAATATTTTCTATAATTCTCAAAAAATATTTTCTATCTTGTGTGATTTTTCCAGACTTTTAAAATTTGTTTTAGCATATTTTCTATTTTATTTTGTTTTCTTTTTTAATTGACTTTCACAAATTATTTCTCCATCATTTTTAAATATTTTGAATCCAATCTTTTGAGATTTTGATCCTTAGAGTTTTTCTGACTTTCCATAATTTTCTTGAGGATTTATTTGAGGTTTTGATGTTTCATTTGAATTTTCCTTTATTCTCCATTTAAAATCATTTTAAAAAACTCATTTTAATGCATTTTATTTTGTTTATTTTTGCCATTTAAATTTGGTTTGACTTCTGCTTACTTGGATTAGGGCTTGATTGATCAAAATCTTTCTCAATTTCAATAGGCTTTGGGTGGTACTTAGGTTGTATTAATCTTCATCAATTCAAACTTATTATTAAATGATCATTTGGATCATTTTTAGTATTTTGAGTTGATGATAGGTTTTTCCCTTTGATGCACAAAGAGAGGTGATTGAAATTGATGATAGATGAATCTCAAGTCATGGTTTAATTTGGTTTCATTTCTCTTCATCTCCTCCTTTTTTTTTCTTTTTTTCTTTCTCTTAATCAATTGGATGATTAGAGTCCATCTTTTTTGTGAAGTTTAGATAAATGCTTGATGAACTTTCATCATTTCAAATCTACCTTCCAATTGATCATGGATCATTTGAGGTACTTTGGATTGATGCATAAGTTTGTCCTAAGTTGTCATGAAGAATGATTGATGTGATGGACCAATCTCCTTGCCTTAGTGTTTGACCCCTCTTTGGTTTTTACTTGTGCTACATGTTTTAGGAGTATGGTTTATATCATATCTCTAACATGTATAATACATAAATTGTTATTGACCGGCCTCCCATAGTATGATCTTCCTAATAGATTACGATAACTTAACATAGTGCTAAATTTGTCCCGAATCGATTCATTAACTCTAACATCAATACTAAAATTATTATTGTTTTAACTTTACTTTATGTCATTTGATTTTCTTGCCATTTAATTTTCTTGTCATTTAATTTCTTGCCATTTACTTTTATGCCTTTATTTTTAGCATTTACATTTCATATTGTTTATGTTTATGCTTCTTTTTCCTTTCTCCACTTGAACATTTTCTTTTGCTTTTAAAGACACTAATAAAGAAAAAACCCTAAAAAACTTGGTTTTCTAATATTTGGACTAATGGTCACTATCCTTAGCTTGACTTGGAGTTTGACTTTTGGACCTATGGACTTTGGTTACTTTTCCCTATGCTATTGAATTGTTCTAAGACCTTGGACCTTTGGTTGACTCTTGAAGAGTTGACTTTGATACATAGCTTTGACCTTATGGCTTAAGTTCTTATTTCATCTTATGCTTGTCTTATTTTGTGCTTACTTGTTGCTTGTGGCTCAATCCAAAGGGAATGGAATGTTTGCTTGACTTATGTCAGATGCTGGCTTTATCTTGGTCAATTCACAATGCACACACAAAGGCTTCCTCTTGGACTAACTTACAATGTGGCCATTTATTTCTTACTATTTACTTTATGAATTTAGGATAGTCTCTTCATCTCCGCCCCTTCTATAATTTTCAAAATCTTCTTCCTTTTTCAAAACTTGAACCACTTTCTCAATAAACCTTGACTTTGTCAAGATATTTTCAAAACCTTTTTCTTAAATAAATACTAAGACATCTTAAGCATATCAAAACAATTCCAAAAGACTTCAAAAACACAAAACTCATTCAAATCTTTTGTGGCTTTGTGCACCTTTTCCTTTTAAACATTTTCTTAACGATAGTCATTAGTTCTGCTCTTTTAGTGATGCAACTCCTATATTTCCATATTAATGTAGAGAAGTGCTGACATTTTCCACTTAGATGTTGAGTGATAGACTTGTTGGTTTCAATCCAAGCAAAAGTCATCCATCTCAAGATGATGCAAATGATCCTTCCTCATTAATTGTGGGTAGTAATTTGAGTTTCCACTCGAATACGACGAAATCCCTATTCATTTAAAATCAATCAAAATAAACACTTTTGTTATTGTTACCATGAACTATAAGGTTTTGATACTCCATTTCACTTTATTGGTACGTAGGCACGAGACTCAAGAAGTCTTGTCAAACAAAAATCTTTAAAAAATATTTCTTTTTCTCATCTCCCCATCTTTTACAAACAACATCTTTTTTAAGCCAAATGCATGTTTTCAAGAGGTTCCTATATAGTACTATAGATGTGAGGGGTGCTAACACCTTCCCTTTGCATAACCAACCCTCGTACCCTTATCTCTTTGTTTTATTAGTTTTGTTTTAAAACTTCTGTAGGTTTTATTCGTTCTTTTTCCATTCCTTTGGAAATAATAAAGACCGGTGGCGAATCTTGCTTTGTGAGTTAAGTTAATCAATAGCTTAATCTCAAAAATTTTCCGCCGCGACATAGTGTTGTGCCTCTTTAGTTGCTTGTCATTTGGTATTATAGTTGGAGTCGTTATAATACATAACACATGGGGAACAGATTGTCACATATTTATTTATGTTGCCTATCTTTCTGTTTGGTATTATTTTGAAAAAAATTGCCTTTTTAAACTAATAGTTGAAGGTGAGAAAATACTTAGAAGGGGGGGTTGAATAAGTATGACAGAAAATAATCAAAGATAAAAACACAAGTATTTTTATCCTGGTTCGTTGAACTCAACTACTCCAGTCCACCCTTTTCAAGAGTGATTTGCCTTTCTCAACAAGGACTTAATCCACTATTCAAATCAACTGATTACAAATAGCAACACCTAAGAACAACTGTTCTTAGTCTTCTCAAGAGCTACTGATCTAACCTAGATCCTCTTAAGGAAAACTTCCTTTACAAATTAATGTAATACAATGTAAGAGTAAGAAATTGCTTCTATGAAAGCTATAAACACAACTGTGTTATTTCTCTAAGTTTAGAACAATGTATGAACAGCAAAGAATATGAGAGCTTTTAGCGTGAGAGAGTTCTTGCAATAAATTCGTCAATATCGTCACTTGAAGAATGAGCTATGATATCCTTTATATAGCCACTTGAATATTGGAGAGAATATTTTACCGTTGGAGAAGATATTTCCAATATCAAAATAGTACTGTCCTTTGTACTATTGCAGCAGAGAGACGGCGCACAAAATGTGGGTGTAGCAATTGTCTGCTGAGCTGTGATTATACCATATATGGAATGTACCAGAGGAATAATATTCTTGCAGAGAATTTTGTCTATCCCAATTAAGGAAAGATTTGCTGGCATATTCCAACGGATATATTAAAATAATCTTCTTCAAATAATTCTTCAGATAGTTCAGATCAACAACCAATATCAGAGTCTTCAGTCTTCAGATTCTTCTGGAAACTTCAGAGCATAAGATGTTCTTCAGATGTTGATGAATCAGAGTCTGGTGCAGCTGTGTGCTTGAAGCGTAACATGCTCTTAGATCAGAGTCTTCACTCAGATCAGAGTCTCTTCACTCAGAGTCTTCTTTCATTCAGATTCTTGATAATAGATGCAGCGTGTTGTATCTTCAGAATCTTGATAACTAAGCTCTTATACTTCAGATTCTTCTAATCTTCAGATGCTCTTGAGCCATTCAGAATTCATTGTTCACATCAAATTTGCTCTTTAAGATTAAAATCTTTTGTGCCTGTAGAAAACAGTTTAGAACAAATTTAGAGAGCATAATTCTTGTATACAAATTATCATTAATGTTATCATCAAAACATAGAGGTATTACTAAGACACAATCTGTGCTCTTACAATCTCCCCCTTTTTGATGATGACAAAACATGAGAAATTTGTTCAATAAAAATATGAATTAAAATTACTCCCCCTGAGATTAACAATCTCCCCCTGAAATGAATACTCTAATGGAATTAGATACTTCCCTTTCTGGTTGAGTACATCTCAGATTCAGAGCCTGATTACATTTCAGATTCAGAGCCTGATTGCATTTCGGGTTCAGAGCCTGATTAACATCCTGATTGAAGCCTGGTTGACAAATCCTGGTTGACATATGTTTGACTTCTAGAGTCAAAGCTTGATGCCATATTAAAGCTTGATGTCAGATGAACAACTTCAGAACTTCTGGTTGTTTATCTGCCATTTCCTGTCTTGAGTTATCTTTTAGATCATAGTACTCAAGGTTAGATATCAGAGTCTGGTTTACTCAGATTTAGCTATTTTTGATCAGGTTCTGAAAAGATAGATCTCAGGAAAAACTTCAATGAAATTTGTCAGAGTCTGGTTAGATAAGTTTGTCAGAGTCTGGTTAGATTCAAAAAATGTTAGTAACATGTCTGACTTAGTTCAGATAATTGCTTATAGATTTGAACAATCAGATTCTATTTTGTTTCTCCCCCTTTTTGTCATAATCAAAAAGACTTTTAAAAGACAGTAAAGATGCAGAAGAAACATATATCCAGATAAGCAAAAAAAATCATTGTCATTAAGATAACATCCAGATTCAGATAGAAGCAAACAAAACATATCAGAAGAAAATCAAAAACAAAGCAAAACATGAAAAACTTGTGCAAAACATCAAGTAGGTTTAGCAGATGAGGCTTGTTGAGAAGCAATGAGTTGCAGCAGTGCTGTAATCCTTTCAGAATTTTCATCTTGCTTAGCCATCCAAGTTTTCATTTCTTCATTTGTTTTCTTTTGATCAACCATAAAATCCTTAAGTTCTTTGACATCCTTCTGAAGATCTGTAGATACTGAAATAGCAGATTCTGAAACAATAGATTCTGAAACATTCTTAGTAACATCAGGTGCAGGAATTTCTGGAGGTGGAGGAGCTTCTAGAAGAAGAATAGGAGGAGGGTTTCTCTTAATCCGTTTTTGATAAGCAGCAAGCCTTACTTTTGACAATCTAAGACATTGAGTCCTGATTTTCAAAGCCTCCCTATTCAGTCTGTAAAGATATTTCTTCCAAACAGCATTAGCAGCCTCTTTGTCCATAGTAGTCATGCACACATCCATAATGTCAGCAAAGTCTGAGACATTATCCTTTTCAAAACCTCTTAACATAGTATAAACACTTGATCCCAATTCTGCTTCATCAGGGATTCTGGGTTGGGTTGGTTGTGTTTGTGGTGTTTGTTTAGAAGGTTGAGGTTGTGAAGATGGATGTTCAGATGTTTGTGGTTCAGAAGGTTGAGGTTGTGAAGATGGATGTTCAGATGTTGGAGATTTAAACAGTTGTTTCCAAACACTCTCAGTACGAGGTTGTTTGAGATCATTCAAGCATTCATTAATGTAACCAGATGATTCATCATCAGATGATGTATCAGAGTGGTTAGATTTTTCAGAAGTTGAAGATAAAATGATAGAACGGTTTAAAGGTGTGACATCTAATATTTCATTAGGATCAATGAGATTTTCAGGATGGTCAGAGTGTTCAGGGTGAACATCCTCTGGAATGGTAGATTCTGGGATAGTGTTTTGTGGTTGTGGTGTTGTTTGTTGAGTGGTTTGTTGTGGAGTTTCTGTTGGTTGCTTGGATTGTGGTGTATGAGTCTCAGATGGTCTAGATCTTTTAAATATGAGGGGTGAGTCAGATGGTGTGGGGGTAGCAAAATGATGAACAGGATTAGAATCAGTGTTAAATACCTGTTTCAGAGTATCTCTTATTTCTTCAAAAGTTGCTGCAGGAGGATTTGGTTGAACCTTCTTCAGCTTCTTCCTTTTCTTCTTCTTTTCAGCATCTGAATGCTTCCTTTTCTTCTGATGACCTTCTTTATCAGCTTTTCTCTTGCGTCTTCTTTCCCTTGTCAAATCAGGAAGAACTTGGCCTTCCTTCTGCACAAGATTGGCAGGAATTTCAACACCATCTCTGATGCAGCGAGCAACATACTCAGCAATAAGTTCTCTAGGTTCATCTGAGGTGAATAGAGGAAAATCCTCAACAGGAATCCTTCTTCCCCTAACTTCTTCAGAGTTAGTTTTCCTTGGTTTCTCAGATAAATCTTCAACCAGTTTCATCCTTCTCAGAGTTAAACCATTTATTTCAGAGCCAATGATAAAATTCAGATCTTCTGTCAACCCAGCCTCTTGCAGATGCGCCACAAGTTGGTTTTCTATCAGAATATCTGAAATCAGCCTTCCCATAGGAATCCATGTTCTGACTTTTCCAGTTTTATCTCTAGCTGTTTCCCTTGTTTCCTTGACGTGAGATACCAGATGATTAAACAACAAGTAAGGAAGATCAATCTGAATGTTTTGGTGTAAACAATACATGAAGTAAAGTTGTTCAGCATTAACATAATCAGATGAGTTTGAAGAGGGTCTGTGAAAGATGGTGTTCATAAAAATCTTAGCCCATAACTTGTAAGTGGGTTTCAAGAACTTAACCTTCTTACAAGGTTCACCAGTAGTGCAGATTTCTTGACAAACATCTTTCAGATCTTCACGCGCAGAAGATAGAGAGGTTACTCCATCAGTTGCCTTGAAACCTATGAGTTTCCTGATCAGATTTTCAGTGATAACAATCTTTTTCCCCAGCACAGAGGAATGAACGAACTTTGGAGTAGCAAATGCATGAATCCAAAACTCCTTCACTAACTTTGGATACACGGGACCCATAAGCCTATCAAAGTAACCGTCCCAGCCTTGTGCTTTAATTGACGAAATCAGATCAAACCCATTTTCAGCAAGATCTTCTAAATCCACGAAACTTTCACACAGCACTTCTAGTGAATCAACAGGAGTTAGGAGAGTGCGTACTGGTTCTATGACAGTGGTAGCATCTTTGGTAGTAACTGCTTTTGAAGTGGATGCCATTGTTGATGATGAAGAAGAAGATGAAGATTTCTGGGTTCTTTTAGGGTTTGCGAAGAGAGAGAACAACAAGCAAAAACGCATATGTGTTTGAGAATGTGAAAAGTGTGAATGTGTTAAGAGAGTGGTTTATATAGACAAATAAAACACGCATGGGAAACACAACAGATACACATAGGACACATACGCACGTTTGCATTAAATGAAAAGTAATCATTTTTAATTATGATATGACATTTGGGGGGAAAATCAAGACAGATTGAGATTTTCAAAGCAATACCTTAAACGTCATAATCAGTAGGTGTACTCCATCTTTTCAGATTCTGAGTGACACGTGTTTGCTTGCATGTGATTCTGTAACTCTTAAGAAATGAAACGTTTTCAACTTTCAGATCCTCTGAGATGGTCAGTACAGAGTTTCACACAAAAAAATAAATCACAGATAAAATAAACAAGCAAAACAGATGAAATACTTCAGAGTGTTAAACACTTAGCATCTGAGAAGTTGACTCTGAGAAATATTACTCTGGACAAAAATCCATACAAATATTTTTCAGAATAAACTTAAACCTATCTTCAGCAAGGGGTTTTGTGAAAATATCTGCCCATTGATGATCTGTATCAACAAAGGCTAAATTTATTACACCCTTCTGAACATAGTCTCTGATGAAATGATGTTTAATCTCTATATGTTTGGCCTTAGAGTGTAAAATTGGATTTTTGGATAAACATATAGCTGAAGTATTGTCACAGAAGATAGAAAGATTACTCTCATAGATTTGATAATCTTCTAGTTGACTCTTCATCCAGAGCATCTGAGTGGAACATCCAGCAGCAGCAATGTATTCTGCCTCTGTGGTTGATAGTGCAATTGTTGGTTGCTTCTTGCTGTACCACGAGATCAGATGACTTCCAAGAAACTGACAGCTTCCAGAAGTACTTTTGCGCTCAACTCTATCTCCAGCATAGTCAGCATCACAGAATCCAACTAGTGAATATTTGTCAGATCTTCTGTAACACAAACCAACATTAGCAGTACCTTTCAGATACCTTAGAATCCTCTTAACAGCAGTTAAGTGTGATTCTCTAGGATCTGATTGGAATCTAGCACATAAACAAACACTAAACAGAATGTCTGGTCTAGAAGCAGTCAAATAAAGAAGAGATCCTATCATACCTCTGTAGAGTTTCTGATCTACCTTCTTACTTACCTCTTCCTTACCTAGAGTGCTTGTAGGATGCATTGGAGTCTTTGCCATTTTTCTATCCAGCATGTTAAACTTCTTCAGAAGCTCTTTAACATACTTGGTCTGATGTATGTAGGTGCACTCTGGAGTCTGATTTACTTGGATTCCAAGAAAGAATTTCAGTTCTCCCATCATGCTCATCTCAAATTCTTCCTGCATACATTTAGCAAACTCCTTTCCAAGCATAATATTTGTTGATCCAAAAATAATATCATCTACATAAATTTGACAAATCAACAAATCTTTCTTAATGGTTTTACAAAATAGTGTGGTATCCACTTTTCCTCTGATGAAATTTTTCTTCAGAAGAAAATTACTCAACCTCTCATACCAAGCTCTGGGAGCTTGTTTTAGTCCATAAAGAGATTTTTTTAGTTTGTAAACATGATCTGGAAAATTTTCATTTTCAAAACCAGGAGGTTGGTGGACATACACTTCCTCTTCTATAATTCCATTAAGAAAAGCACTTTTAACATCCATCTGACAAAGAGTGATGTTATGTTGTGCAGCAAATGAAATAAGCAAGCGTATAGACTCTAACCTTGCAACAGGAGCATATGTTTCTGTGTAGTCTATGCCTTCTTGTTGACTGTAGCCTTGAGCAACCAGTCTTGCTTTGTTCCTTTCAACTTCTCCTTTCTCATTGAGTTTATTTCTGAAAACCCATTTTGTTCCAATAACATTGAAACCTTTAGGTCTTGGAACCAGATCCCAGACTTCATTCCTTGTGAATTGATTCAGCTCCTCTTGCATAGCTAAAATCCATTCATTATCTTCCAGAGCCTCATCAACAGATGTTGGTTCTATAATTGACACTAAGCCACAGAAGGAAGATTCAGAAGTTCTGAGAAATGCTCTTGTCCTTATTGGATCATCTTTCTTTCCAATTATCACATCCTCTGGATGAGAAGCTTTCATTCTGGAAGAAGATCCTCTGACTGTTGGTCTTTCAGAAATATGCAGATTGTCAAGTTGGGAAGTTAGAGGCGTAGCATCTGGATTTGCTTCAGAGTCTTTGTCTTCAGTCTTGTCTGCCTCTGAGCCTTCAGAGTCTGTGAGAATAACTTCTCTATCTGCAGAACTTTCAACTTGCTTTGGCTTTTCAGAGCCAAGCTTATCATCAAATCTAACATGAATAGATTCTTCCACAATCTGTGTTTCAGTATTGAATACTCTGTAGCCTTTAGAGCGTTCAGAATAACCAAGCATGAAACACTTCTGTGCTTTGGAATCAAACTTGTTTAGATGATCTTTAGTGTTAATCATATAACAAATACATCCAAATGGATGAAAATAAGCAATGTTGGGCTTTCTGTTTCTCCACAATTCATAGGGAGTCTTTTCCAGAAGAGGTCTTACAGACACTCTGTTCTGAATATAACATGCTGTATTTATTGCTTCTGCCCAAAAGTATTTTGCCAGATTTGTCTCGTTGATCATGGTTCTGGCCATTTCTTGCAATGTTCTATTTTTCCTCTCTACAACTCCATTTTGTTGTGGAGTTCTAGGACAGGAGAAATCATGTGCAATTCCTTTTTCAGAAAAATATTTTTCAAAATATTTGTTTTCAAATTCGCCACCATGATCACTTCTGACTTTAATAATTTTGCATTCTTTTTCAGTCTGGACTTGATTGCAGAAGTCAATGAACACAGAATGAGACTCATCCTTGTGTTTTAGAAACTTTACCCATGTCCATCTGCTGTAGTCATCTACAATGACTAACCCATACTTCTTGCCTCTGATGGATGCAGTTTTCACTGGTCCAAACAGATCAATATGAAGTAATTCCAATGGTCTAGAGGTGGAAACAACATTTTTTGGTTTAAAATGAGATTTTGAAAATTTACCCTTTTGACATGCGCCACACAGAGCATCTGAATTGAACTTCAGATTAGGGAGTCCTCTGACCAGATTGAGTTTATTAATCTGAGATATACGTCTCATATTAATATGTCCCAATCTTCTATGCCAGACCCATTGCTCATCATTCACAGATAAAAGGCATTTTACATTTTGAACTTTAAGTTCTGAAAGGTTAATTTTGTAAATGTTGTTTTTCCTCTTTCCACTGAATAGGATTGAACCATTCTTTTGACATACAGCTTTGCAACATTTTTGATTAAAGATGATATCATAACCATTGTCACTTAATTGACTTATGGACAATAGATTATGTTTCAATCCATCAACTAACAGAACATTAGAAATAGAGGGTAGGTTACCATTACCTATAGTACCAGAGCCAATGATCTTGCCCCTCTGGTTCCCTCCAAATTTCACTTCCCCTCCAGATCTAAGTTCCAGGCTTTGGAACATAGACCTTTCGCCCGTCATATGTCGTGAGCATCCAGAGTCCAGGTACCATGATTGGTGTCTGGATTTTGCTGCTAAGAACATCTGCAACAGGTATTATTTGACTTTTAGGTACCCAGATCTTCTTGGGTCCTTTGGGGTTAGATGTTCTGTGGTTTTGCCTAAACTTCTGTTTTTCAACATAGTGTTTATTCTGGCTAACCCTTGGCTTAAACACATAAGTACTCTTTTCAGAGCTTGTATGTTTAATATCATTCAGATGACCAAACTTAAAATGAGAATACAGAGGAGTCTTCTTGATGAAGAGTTTATCAACAGACTTTGGATTGCTTCCAGAGGAGGATTCACATCCAATGCCTCTTCTGTTGTTCCCACTAACACCATAGATCATAGAAGCCATTTTGCTTCTGTCTATGCTTTTAGTGAGGAATCTTCTAAAACTTGAGTCATATTTTTCTAAAATATTTTTACTTGACTCTGTTTTAGTATCAGATTCTTGTTGAGTTGTTTCTAAATCATTTTTGAGTTTTAAATTTATTTCTTTCTGCTCAACAAGTTCTGTTCTCAGAAGATCAATCTCAGATTCAAGATTGCTTTTCAGCTTCTTGTATTTGAGTTTAATCTTGCTGTAGCTTTCCAACATGTCAGATAAACTTTCAACAAGTTCAGCTCTGGAGAGTTCAGAAAATACCTCTTCAGAGTCAGAGTCTGATTCTGACTCAGATTCAGATGATGACGTTCCTTCATCTTGATCATTTGTGTTGGCCATCAGCGCAACATTTGCACATTCTTCCTCAGATTCAGAAGATGATTCAGATTCATCTGAGTCATCCCATGTAGCCATCAGAACCTTTTTCTTTTTATCAAACTTCCTTTTGGGTTTTTCCTTTTGAAGTTTGGGACATTCACTCTTGTAGTGTCCAGGTTCTTTACATTCAAAGCAAGTGACCTCTTTCTTGCCAGATCTTCTGTGTCCAGAAGATTCTCTCTTTTGATCAGATCTTCTGAAGTTGTTGAACTTCTTCCCTTTGTGCTTCCAGAGTTTGTTGATCCTTCTGGACAGCATGGATAGTTCATCTTCTTCTTCAGAAGAAGATTCCTCAGAGCTTTCTTCATTAACCTGCAAGGCTTTAACAGATTTGTTAGATTTAAAAGCTAAGGATTTACCTTTATCTTTCTTCTGGGGTTCATCTTCTTCCAGCTCAATCTCATGACTTCTCAAAGAACTGATGAGTTCTTCTAATGAGATTTTGTTCAGATCCTTGGCCAGCTTCAATGCAGTCACCATAGGTCTCCATCTGGTAGGAAGACTTCTGATGATCTTCTTGACATGATCAGATGTTGAGTAGCCCTTGTCCAGAACTTTCAACCCAGCTGTTAGAATCTGAAATCTGGAAAACATAGTCTCTATGTTCTCAGATTCTTCCATTTTGAACGCTTCATACTTCTGTATCAGCGCCAGAGCCTTTGTTTCTTTCACCTGAGAATTTCCCTCATGAGTCATTTTGAGAGACTCAAACATATCATGAGCAGTTTCTCTGTTGGTAATCTTCTCATACTCTGTATGAGATATTGCATTAAGAAGTATGGTTCTGGCTTTGTGATGATTCTTGAATTCTTTCTTCTGCTCCTCAGTCATTGATTTTCTATCAATCTTTTTGCCATCCTTAGTAGGATGTTCATATCCATCAATGACTAAATCCCAGAGATCAGCATCATACCCCAAGAAAAAACTTTCAAGTCTATCTTTCCAATAATCAAATTTTTCTCCATCAAACATTGGAGGTTTGGTGCTGATTCTGTCTCCTTCATATTTGTTGCTTGATGTAGGAATATCACCCATATTAGCAACCAAATAAATAACAGAGTATTTTTCTCACTGGATCTTTATCTGTCACGGTTAAGCGAATGCACACTCAGAACCGGAGCTCTGATGCCAACTGAAGGTGAGAAAATACTTAGAAGGGGGGGTTGAATAAGTATGACAGAAAATAATCAAAGATAAAAACACAAGTATTTTTATCCTGGTTCGTTGAACTCAACTACTCCAGTCCACCCTTTTCAAGAGTGATTTGCCTTTCTCAACAAGGACTTAATCCACTATTCAAATCAACTGATTACAAATAGCAACACCTAAGAACAACTGTTCTTAGTCTTCTCAAGAGCTACTGATCTAACCTAGATCCTCTTAAGGAAAACTTCCTTTACAAATTAATGTAATACAATGTAAGAGTAAGAAATTGCTTCTATGAAAGCTATAAACACAACTGTGTTATTTCTCTAAGTTTAGAACAATGTATGAACAGCAAAGAATATGAGAGCTTTTAGCGTGAGAGAGTTCTTGCAATAAATTCGTCAATATCGTCACTTGAAGAATGAGCTATGATATCCTTTATATAGCCACTTGAATATTGGAGAGAATATTTTACCGTTGGAGAAGATATTTCCAATATCAAAATAGTACTGTCCTTTGTACTATTGCAGCAGAGAGACGGCGCACAAAATGTGGGTGTAGCAATTGTCTGCTGAGCTGTGATTATACCATATATGGAATGTACCAGAGGAATAATATTCTTGCAGAGAATTTTGTCTATCCCAATTAAGGAAAGATTTGCTGGCATATTCCAACGGATATATTAAAATAATCTTCTTCAAATAATTCTTCAGATAGTTCAGATCAACAACCAATATCAGAGTCTTCAGTCTTCAGATTCTTCTGGAAACTTCAGAGCATAAGATGTTCTTCAGATGTTGATGAATCAGAGTCTGGTGCAGCTGTGTGCTTGAAGCGTAACATGCTCTTAGATCAGAGTCTTCACTCAGATCAGAGTCTCTTCACTCAGAGTCTTCTTTCATTCAGATTCTTGATAATAGATGCAGCGTGTTGTATCTTCAGAATCTTGATAACTAAGCTCTTATACTTCAGATTCTTCTAATCTTCAGATGCTCTTGAGCCATTCAGAATTCATTGTTCACATCAAATTTGCTCTTTAAGATTAAAATCTTTTGTGCCTGTAGAAAACAGTTTAGAACAAATTTAGAGAGCATAATTCTTGTATACAAATTATCATTAATGTTATCATCAAAACATAGAGGTATTACTAAGACACAATCTGTGCTCTTACAATAGTTATGTTAAGGGTTTTATGCCAAGTGTTTTTGTGATTTCTGCTGCGTATTTAATGAATTAACATTTTAAACTATGTGGTTTGAAAGGTTTTGACTGTTTGAGTAATATCCTACTTGGTGAATATTTATGTTTTTATATATGTTTTTATTATTTAATTGTTGAGTCGGGAAGTAGAGTGTTACACAGTGGTATTTGAGCCTGGTTGGTCCATTCGGCCAGGTTTTTGACATGATAATTGTTCCCTAGTATGTGACATGTGTGTACACTGTTGATTCATGTTTTCTTCTAATGTTTATTTAATGATGTGCAAAATGGTTGGAATAAATGATCGCACAATTTTAGATGATGTGAAGTAAGCGGCTCAGGCGCTGCATGAACAACATGTACAAATCCGCAGATTGGGAAAATTTTGAAGGAACAATCCGCCGACGTTCAAGATCAGGTAACACCCAGAGGGTGCTCATGTATGACTGAAATTGAAAATATTTTCTGATTGATGGCATGTACTGAGGAGCGTATGGTTTTGTTTAGTACTCACATGTTGTCTGAGGAAGCTGAGGATTGATGGGATAACAGACGTTAGAGGCTAGAGGTCACCGTTACTGAGATTAACTGGGTTATGTTCAAAGCGCAGGTTTTGGAAAAGTACTTCCTTGAGGATGTGCGTAGCAAGAAGAAGATTGAATTTCTTGAGTCGAAGTAAGGAAATTCGAACGTTGCTGAGTATGCTGCCAAGTTTGAGGAGCTAGTGAAGTTATATCTGCATTATAATTGTGTTACTTCTGAGGGTTCGAAGTGCATCAAGTTTGAGAGCAGGTTATGTCTTGAGATTAAACAAGCTATTGGTTATCAGGAGATCATACGCTTTCTTTGTATTGGTGAATAAGTGCCAAATTTATGATGAAGATAACAAAGCTCGGCCCGCTCATTACAAAAATGTTAATGAAAGGAAAAGGAAGATTCATATTCACATGAAACCATACAGTGCATTAGCCGACAAGGGAAAGCAGAGGGTTCAAAATGAGAATAAGAAAAGTGGGGGAGGGACTCATACTTCTGTGAGATGTTTTAAGTGTAGTGAGTTTGAACATCGTGATCTTGAGTGCAAGAGCACAACATTGAATTGCTTCAAGTGTGGGAAGCCAGGTCACCGCATTGCCGAATGTAGGAGTAATGATCTAACTTACTTTAATTATGGAGAGCGGGGTCATATTAGTACTCAATATGAGAAACCTAATAAGGCTCAGTCCGAATGGGAGGTTTTTACGCTGTTTGGAGCAGAAGTTATCGCGTCAGATAATTTAATTTGATGTACATACTTTATCAATAATATTCCTTTGATTACTATTATTGATATGGGTGCAATGCATTCGTTTATATCTATTGAATGTGTGTCGAGGTTAAAGTCAGAAGTGTCTACTATGAATAGTAACATGGTCATTAATACCCCTACCAATAGGTCAGTGACTACTTCGTTAGTGTGCCAGAATTGTCCTTTGACAATTTATGGTAGTGGTTTTGGGATGGACTTAGTGTGTTTGCCTCTAAGTTAGCTTGACGTTATTCTGGGGATGAATTGGTTGGAGTTCAACCATGTCTTTATCAATTGTTTTGATATGTCGATGCAATTTCTTAATTTCGAAGAGAGTACGGAGTCAAGTTTCATAACCGCGAGGCAGGTAGAGATGTCCTTGAGTGAGAGTGCTCAAATCTTCATAGTTCCTGTATCCTTGAGTGGGGAAGGCGATAAATTGATTACAAAAATACATATGGTGTATGATTTTCCTGAGGTGTTCCCAGATGACATCAATGATTTGCCACCAGAGCGTGAGGTTGAGTTTGCTATAGACTTACTACCTAGTACTAGTCCGGTGTCGATGGTTCCTTATAGGATGTATGCTTCAGAGCTGAGTGAGCTGAAGAAACAATTAGAGGATCTAATCAAGAAGAAGTTTGTTCAACCGAGTGTTTTATCGTGGGGAGCGCAAGTGCTGTTAGTTAAGAAGAAAGATGGTAGCATGAGATTGTATGTTAACTATCGACAGCTGAATAAAGTGACAATAAAGAACAAGTATCCACTTCCAAGGATTGATGATTTTGATAGATTGGTTAGTAGGTGTTTATGTGTTTAGAAAGAACAATTTGTGTTTGGTTTATCATCATATTCATGTAAAGTCTAATGATATTCCAAAAATTGCATTCAGAAAGAGTTATGGTCATTATGAGTATTCACTAATGCAGTTTGGTGTATCTAATGCGCCTGGAGTGTTCATGGAGTACATGAATAGGATATTCCATCTGAACATAGATCAGTTCATGGTTGTGTTCATCGATGACATTCTAATATATTTAAAGTCTGATGAAGAACAAGTGGAGCATATGAGAGTTATGTTGTAGACCTTGATGGATAAGAAAGTATACGTGAAGTCGTCCAAGTGTGAGTTCTTGCCAAAAGAAATGAGTTTCCTTGGTCACGTGATTTCTAGTGGTGTTATTGTTGTGGATCCATCAAAGATCGATGATGTTTTACAATGGGAGACTCTGAAGTTTGTTACTGAGATGAGAAATTTTCTTGGTTTGGCTGGTAATTGATGAAGATTCATTGAAGGCTTTTCCAAGTTGGCTTTGCCTTTGACCCAGTTAAATAAAAAAAGTCAAACATATATATGGAGTGTTCAGTGTGAAGATATTTTTTCATAACTCAAGAAGAAACTGAGATCAGCTCCAGTTTTTGATTTTCCAAATTCAAGTTAGTCCTTTTGTGGTGTATTGTGATGCTTCAAAGATGGGTCCGAGTGGTGTGTTGATGCAGACTGGTCAGGTTGTGGCTTATGCTTCTAGACAGTTAAAATTTCATGAAATGGATTATCCTACGCATGATCTAGAATTGGCAGCAGTGGTATTTGTGTTGAAGATTTGGAGACATTATCTGTTTTGTTCCAAATTTAAGGTGTACAGTGATCACAAAAGTTTGAAGTATCTCTTCGACTAGAAGGAACTGGATATGAGGTATAAGAGATGGCTGGAATTCCTAAAATATTATTATTTTGGTTTAATTTACCATCCTGGTAAAGACAATGTTGTAGCCGATGCATTAAGTAGGAAGTCATTGCATATGTCGATGCTGATGGTTCGGGAGTTAGAGATGATCAAAGAATTCAGAGACACGAGTTTAGTATGTGAAGAAACTCTTAGTAGTGTGAAGTTGGGTATGTTGAAGTTGACTAGTGGTATCCTTGAAGAAATTAGAAAAGGCCAAAAAGTTGATTTGAGATTGGTTGACCGTCTTGTGCTAATTAATCAAGGCAAATAAGGTGATTTCAGAATTAACGAGAATGGTGTTATAAGGTTCAGAGACATGGTTTGTGTACCAGATGTGCCAGACCTGAAGAAGAGCATTCTTGAGGAAGGTCATATAAGTGGTTTGAGTATTCATCTCGGTGCAACAAATATGTATCAAGACTTGAAGAATGCGTTTTGGTGGCCAGGAACGAATAAGGAAGTGGCTGAGTTCATTTATGCTTGTTTCACCTGCCAAAACTCGAAGATTGAACATCAGAAGTTGTTGGGTCTCATGCAACCGTTGAGTATTCCTGAATGGAAATGGGGTAGCATTTCAATGTATTTTGTGACAAGCTTGCTGAAGACAGTGAAAGGATGTGATTTCCTATGGGTTATCATGGACAAAATAACTAAATCGGCTCATTTCATACTGATTAAGATTAGTTATCCCTTGCAGAAGTTGGTCAGGTTGTATATTGAGAAAATTTTTAGCTTGCATGGTATTCTGTCGAGCATTGTGTCAGATAGATATTTGATGTTTACTTCGAGGTTTTGGCAGAGTTTACAAGAGGCGATGGGTATTAAGCTGAAGTTGAGTTCGACTTATCATCCTCAGACAAATGGTTAGATAGAGAGGACTATTCAGTCTTTAGAGGATTTGCTGGGAGCTTGTGTTTTTTTAGCATGGAGGTAACTGGGACAGTTACTTACCATTGGTTGAGTTCACCTATAACAACAATTTCCATTCTAGCATTGGAATGACATTGTTTGAGGCATTGTATGGTAGAAGGTGTAGGAGACCTTTGTGTTGGTATGATTCTAGTGAGAGTGCGGTGCTTGGACCTAAGATAGTTCAATAAACTACTAAGAAGATCAAGATGATCTAAGAGAAGATGAAAGTTTTGCATATTCTAAGAAGAGCTATCATGACAAAAGGAGGAAGACACTTAAGTTCCAAGAGGATTATCATGTGTTCCTCAGAGTTGCTTCGGTAACTAGTGTTGGTTGTGCATTGAAGTCTAAGAAACATATGTCACATTTCATTGGTCTGTTTCAGATTCTTCAGATACTAGGAGAAGTGGCCTACCAAGTTGCATTGTTGCCATATCTTTTGAATCTTCATGAGGTGTGTCACGTGTCTCATCTGAGGAAATACATTCCTGACCCGTCTCATGTGATCCAGTTGGATGATGTTCAAGTTAGAGAGAACTTAATAGCGGAGACTTTACCGTTGAGAATTGAGGATCATGAGGTGAAGAGATTATGAGGCAAAGATATCGCTTCGATGAAATTTATTTAGGGAGGTACTGCTTATGGTAGTATGACGTGGAAGCTCGATGGTGGGATGAGAGAGTCTTATCCATAGATTTTCTCGTCAAGTAATTTTTGAGGGAGAAAATTCTTTTAAGTGGGGGAGAGTTGTAACACCTTGATTTAAATATTCACTTTTTAATTGTTTATTTAATTTAATTAAGTATTTCATTTAAATAATTATTTTTGTGATATGTGGCAATCGGCCGGTGACGGTATTTGTGGTGTTTTGTGTTAATTAATTAGGTTAGTGGGAATTAATTAATTAATTAGAAATTAGAGAGAATATGTAGAATTTGGCTAATTTTGGGAATTGAGAGAGTTTAGTGGTGAGTAAAGGAGAGTTAAACTTTGGTTGGGCAAAAAGCGTAATTTTGAGAACTAAATAAAATAGCATATATTTTAAAGTTTGACAAAAATTAGGTTTTTACAGTCTATTTTCTTCAGTACGTGAAAAACAAAGGAATTAGGAGAAAAGCTTGGAAGGGAGAGTGTTAGGGCTTGAGAGAATAAATCTTAGAGAGCTTGCTTTGCTGAATTTTATGAAATTATAAGGTAAGGGAGGATTCTTCATCTACGGGTGCTTAATTCATGAAAGGGTATAGAGGTTTCCATTAACCTCCAATATTGTTTTCTCTTTTTGGTTGATTGTGTTGGGTGATAAATAACATGATTCTAATTCTGTTTTATACCATGTTTTGATTGCAAATATGTGTACTATGTTTGGTGTGATTGTTGCATATGCTAATTGTTTATAAACGTGGGTTTGGATGTGAAATTGGGTTTTTCAAAACATGAATAAATTCCAAATTTTGTGGTTAAATCATTCAAATAACATGTTAGATTAGTAGGAATTAACATGATATTGTGTGGTAATCATGTGGATGTTGTTTCTGGATTATTTGGAGCTGTTTGGGTGAGTTTTCGCAGGTTCTGTCATAGCATAGAGAAATTCTGCTTATGTTAGCACGGTGACGGGGGCCACCCATATGACACCCTGAGTGTCATGCATTGTGAACGCTGACAGGTGTCAAGCATATGACAGGGAGACTGTCATGGTCTCTAGATGGGTGTGTCTTACCAGGTCGACACAAGTGTAACATGTTGATGGATGGGAAGGATGACGGGCGTCATCCAGTCAGAATATGTGTTTTGACCTACTGATTTGGGTTATGGGGTGGTTTTGTCCGGCGATCAGTCATTGGCTCTTGTTTGTTGTATTTTGATGAACATGAATTAATTAATTAAATTTTATAACTAATTGTGTATTGTGAAGTGAAAATTATACATAAATGAGTATTATGTGTAGGTATGATGTGATGTAAATTTTGTGCATACTTGTTGATGAGTTGATGAGAAGTGTGATTTGAGCTGTGAGTCACTATTGATATAGTGAATATATTTAATAACAGTCAGAGTGGGGTTGTTTTGCATCTTTTGTTATCGAGTAACTATGTATAGTCTGAGTGGGGCTATACTTCATTTTGTATGACATTCATCACATGTATCATTCTTGTGAAAGAGAAATGTTCACTAGTTCAGAATGAAGACTAGTGACTTGTCCCAACCTTGAGTGGGGGTTGGAGCTAAGAGTGAGGGCTCGTGGTTCTCAGAGATTGGGACTCGGTTCTTATGAATAACCAAATGTTGAATCGGTACAACATATATAGAGTTGAGTTGTGAGTCCAATTCAGAGTGGAGAATGTGACGAGTAGGAGTCGAGTCATTTGTTGCATTATATTGCATGATTCTGATTTGATAATTGTGATGTGGGTGATATATGAATACATGACGTTGGTGTACTTCTGATGTGTGGACGATTTAGTATATCTTTGAATCTATCATGAATGTTTATGCACTGTTTATCATTTGAATGTATTCTCACTCCTTTTCTGTGTTGTTGCATTTGTGATCCTCTGAAGTATAGATAATCAGGTACTTGAGTAGGATCTTGAGGTTGAGGACGGTGTTGTTCCTTTTTAGTTGGTTTTCGTCCGGGTCTATATTTGGAGTCACTCTGATACGTAACACAATGGGAACGAGTTATCCTATATTTATTTATGTTGTGTATCTTCCTATTTGGTTTTATTTTGCGAAGAACTGCCTTTTTAAACTAATATTTCTGTTGTGGGTTTTATGCCAAGAAATTTTGTGATTTCCGCTGCGTATTTAACGGTTTACTTTTTAAACTATGTGGTTCTAAAGGTTTGGATTGTGTGAGCAATATCCCACTTTTTGAATATTTATGTTTTTATACATGTTTTTATTATTTAATTGACAAGTAAGAAAGTAGGGTGTTACACATGTCACTCCCCACATTTTAATAAACAAATGAGAGACAAGTTGAACCAAGCCCAATATAGGCGAGTTATTAAGATTAGTTGGATGAAAGGACGTAACTCTTATGGTCTCTCGATGCCAAGATATTTGACTTCTCTTTCTTCCCTTTGGATTATCTTTTCTTATGTCTAATGAAATTATTCTAGTAAAAATTGGTGAGAGTTCATTAAAATCAATTATATTTATGAGATATTGCATTGCAAAAAAATGTAATAATGATGACTTTATTGTGAGTATATTGATGAATATATTTTTTAAATGACCGAAGTTGTTAAGTGAGTGTATTTTCGTATTTATAAAAGTTTGAACTTATTGCCTTTATTAAATAAAAAGTGTTTATAAAATACCAGAAAAATAAAAGAATAAATATGTATAAAATAATGGGGAAAAAGAATAAATATGTAAAATACTGGGGAAAAAATAATAAATATGTTTTTAATTTTGGATTAATATCCATTTTGCCCCATGTAATATGGGACGAGTTTGAAAAATTCGCCCATAAAATAGAGGATTTCTTAATACACCATATATGTTACTTATGCACCATGCAAAAATACTTAAATGCCCCTTAGGTTTTGGAGATGCGACTCCAGATGCACCATGCACCAAAGATATAACACACCAAATGAGTGTCACCTTAGATGAATATTAAAAAAATTAGAGATGCATCTCCGGGTATTTTCAACATATAAAATGAAATTTAATAAGCTCAGTGGTTATTCCGAAGATGCATCTTCGCGGTATGGGGCGACATTTTAAAATTTGATGTCAACTTTGCATGTCAGATATTTTTGGAGATTCATCTCCGGAGTCCGAAATAATCTGATAAAACGCATACTTGCATGATCTCACAGTCATACTTGTTTTTCACTCAAAACCCTCACCAAAAATCCTTCCATTCTCAATCCATATTTCCACTCCAAATCTTAGATCTAGTGTTTCATCACATCAAAGGGAGCAAAAAAAGTTGGAAAACAAAAACTAGAGATTTAATGTCATATGTGGTTTGCATAACCATGATTTGTGTGAAAAGTTAGCCGACCATCCAATTGTGTGTCGACTCATGCTGGAAGAGAAGAAATGCATTGTTGACATGATATTGAATTTGGTTCAACCGAAAAATATACTTGCAATATTGAAATGGAAAAGACCCAAAAATATCTCAAATATCAAGCAAGTGTACAATATTCAATACCAAACTAACAAGGCGCTTATAGGGGGTAGAACTAAAATGCAATAAATCTTGAAACTATTGGATGATAATAGTTATGTGTCTAGGTACCGAACATGCGAGTATGAAGTTACCATTAGAGATATATTTTGGACTCATCCGAATTCACTCAAGTTGTTAAACATGTTTCCTAATGTGCTCATACTTGATTCAAAATCATTGTTTTTTGTTCAAGTTTAATTAAAATTGGGATGCCCTATACCACTTACTTCACTAGAGTGGATGGCTCATTCAACAACACAAGCCGAGACTTGGCTGGACCATTTCTTGGAAAGGATGCAAGAGTTTTATAAATTGAGAAACATTGAAAGAGAATCAAATGCTCAAAAGTCAAATGGGGTGTCACCCATATATTTAGTCGGCGATAAATATTTTGATTCATTTTAATTTCTTGTGTGATTGTGTCTCAATATTAATGAAGTGTAATATTCAAAATTTTAAAATTTTAATACATTTTTTTATCTTTCCAACAACATTTGTTAATTTGTCAAACAAAGTCTTCAAATAAGTTTTATTTTCAAAGGTTCTGTTTTCTGTCAGGTTCATGAGAGATTTCAGAGATGTATCTCTGAAATAATATAATAGGGTGTGGAATCAGAGATATATCTCCAGAGTCAGCATTCCAGATTTTGAATGGTCTATATTTGTCTACAACTTCTATAAATTAAGGTCCTCTTGTTTTTTATGTCACACAAATTGAAAATGTCTCAAATGTCACAAATAAATATCATTTGGTATATCGCAAATGTCTCCTTGTCCGGCGCGACACCCGAGCGAACGTTTAAGCTCACGGAGTACACCTCTCTTGCAGATCTAAAATATGAAGTCCATAATCTCCTACCTTATGGAGACAATCAAAAGATTATCAAGCTCGAGCACCATTCACCGTCGATTGACAACTGAAGGAATATTGAGTTCAACAACTTTGAGCTCAAGGCGGATGCAGATGTAAGGGCTATGTGCAATACATATTTTCGTTTTGAAACAAAAGTTTTGCTCGAGTTACAAGCAACGATTTCAAGATCGATCAAAGATATTGTGAAGATGTTGAAGCGTCCACCTGGATATTGAAGTGTAAAGTTGCATTTTATGTTGAAATCACATATGTATTGTTTATTTTATGTTATGAATGTTGATTTCATTTTGTCAAATTACTGGTTTTTTGTTTTTGTACCTTACGGAAATGCATTTATGGAAATATACCGAAGATGTATCTCCGGTATCAAAAAAACCAAAAAATGAGGCGTCGCTCAGAATGGCATCCATTGTGTGTGCATTGGATGTGTCTGGAGATGCATCTTTGGAATCTAATGGTCATTTTAGTATTTTTCACGTGGTGCATAGGTAACATATAGTGTGCATTAACAAATCATCTAAAAAAACACACATTCTCTTCTTGGGATTTTCATATTCTCCTATTTTGGTCCATCAGTGGATTTGGCCAGCAGAATATTTAACGTGGCACAATAATATGATTTTTTTTTCTTTTTTTTTATTATGACATAGACTATATTAAAATCACTTAAATCTTAAAAACATACAAAGAAACCAAAAATTGACATTGTTAGGTTTCGAACCTAGGTCCCCCATGGGCATATGGCAAGCTCCTTTACCTCCAAATTCGCCAAAGGTGTGCGTTCATGAGCCCATGCTAAAGTTTCAATCAATTCCTGCCAATATCCGCGCCATGAGATTAAGAACATAAATCCAGTAGCCCAAACAAGATGTCCAAATAAGAACATCCACGCCCAGACTGATAAACTATTCATACCAAAGGGGTTATATCCATTGATAAGTTGTGAAGAATTTAACCATAGATAATCTCTTAACCATCCCATCAAAGAACTAGAATAGATATTTTCTGTTTCCTACTTACACGAGCCCATATCCTTGCTTTTCTATCCATTTTTAACTCTAATCTTCCTCCCCAATCTGATATTATTGTGGCAGTATAGACTGAAATTCCGTTATGGTCCAATTTTGACCGATAATAGATACCGGGGCTTTGCAATATTTGATTGACTACAATTCTGTATATTCCATTTACTATAAAAGTTACCAGGGAATTCATTAGAGGAATGTTTCCAATAAAAATAATTTGTTCTTGGATATCCAGACTGTTTTTCCAAATTAATCCCGAGGATATATATATATATATATATATATATATATATATATATATATATATATATATATATATATATATATATATATATATATATATATATATATATATATATATATATATATATATATATATATATATATATATATATATATATATATATATATATATATATATATATATATATATATATATATATATATATATATATATATATATATATATATATATATATATATATATATATATGTGTGTGTGTATATATATATATACATATATATATATATATATATATATATATATATATATATATATATATATATATATATACATATATATATATATATATATATATATATATATATATATATATATATATATATATATATATATTTATTTGTTGTATATGTATTGCATTCATATTGCTCATGTAAAAGCTCTTCTTCAACCTTTTCTCAATCACCATAATCATCATCATTTGTTCAACCGAACACTCTCCACATATTCAATTTTGTAACAACCCATGTTATTTTTTCTACATAATGAAAGAACAAAAACCATCTCACATAAAATCATAAATATCAACATGCTTCAAAGAAATGCCTCAAAGAGACAATCAAGAACATGTTCTAGTTCCCAATGGACTCTGGAACATAGCCATGACACAACCAAATGATTCAGAGTTTCCTTCTCTAGGCATATTCAACAGCATGGCAAACTCATCATGAAAGGTACGAAAAACAAAATTGGCTTGTTCAAAACCAAAACATTTACATATCTTATTATGCAGCTCATATTATTGGTTCTTACACCATACACATAACTTTTTTCACATATAGTTATTCAATTTGGTGTTATACCACTATTGTTAGAGCTTCTGAAAGGTAAAATCAGTTGGGTTGAACAAAGAGTTATTGTTAGAGAAGTTGGTCGTTTAGCTAGTTACAAAAGAACTTTTGAATCAGTAACTGAGTATGAAACTAAGTTTTTATTGATAGTTGTTGTTGTTGAACTTATTTGAGCACCTTTTTGAAACAATGCAGTTGTTGACATGTTTGGTAAGGAAAACATGTTTTCTTGTTGCATTGATGGAGTGAAGAAAAACCTTCATGATTATGATGATGAGCTTCACTTATGTTATTGAACTGGTATGCATTGTGCTACTGTTGGTATTTAGAAATAAACTTAAGTTAAAAGATGGTACCGAGGAAGAAGTAGTGTTATTGATATTTCCTTAAAGATTATGAAATTGCAAGAGAACGTGATGAAAATGAAGTTGTTTGATTAAGAATGGTAAAGAAAGATCTTTTTGGAAAGTTTGATTTAGATAAGTGATGAAGAAAGGTGAGTAAAACATTGATTATTGTTGTTGACCAAATGATGATGATGATGATTGTAATAAATATATAACGGTAGATTATGGTTGGGGTTAAACAAATGATGATGATTATGGTGATTGAAAAAAGATTAAAGAAGAAGCTTCTGCATGAGCAACAAGAAGTAGCTTATGCACATGGAAGACTTGGTTCAAAACCCGACAATGTCAATTTTTAGTGTGTTTTTTTTCATGGACATTTTTTCAACTTGCCTCATATGGCAGGGGACAAAATAGATATTAACGCTTTAATTTTTTTAAAAGGTGAAAAAAAGTTTTGAAATGTGTGACATCAAACTATAAATGAAGGGATATAAAATGGCTTTAATTTTTTTAAAAGGTGAAAATAAGTTTTGAAATGTGTGACATCAAACTATGAATGAAGGGATATAAAATGAGTTGAAGTGTTAATACAGAGATAAACAATTATGATTTATTGCATTAGTTTTTGTTGTAACCAATTTAAAATGTGTTAGGTTTTTTATGTCAAAAACATGGGGCATTATTTTTTCCATCCTTAGGGGTGCTCCCCCACCATCGTGAAAAGTTCCAACTTCTCCTAGCATTCGAAGATGCATCTTCGTACGCACTTTTTTTACGTCATTCTTAAGAGCAAATTGATGAGGCACCCTATTATGCCAACATTTAATCCGGAGATGCGTCTATGTATGCATAAAACGTGAGTCTAAAGATGCATCTTTGTAAACACCATCAATTCAAAAATCAGTGGGTGGTCTAGAGATGCATCTCCGGATGTTTTTGTTTCATATGCTCGTGTCAGGCCCTTCCCTCTTCCTCATTCATTTTTTTATAAAAAAAACTCAAACAATACCATTTGAGCTCTCACATCCATTCAAGGTTATATAATTTGAGCGCTCAGTCATTCTCTCAAGCATCTCACCCATTCAAGCTTCTCTTTCTCATCCATTTGATTTGTGGTAAGTTTTTCAAAATTCTTTCTTTTTTTATGTTTTGATTTATAGTTAGTTGTTAAGCTACATTAGTTGTTTAGGTACATTAGATAGTAGTAGAAACGAAATAGGTAGCCTACAAGGACATGCATTAACATTTGTTTGGAGGGTTAGGACAACAATGATGTTTCTGTAATGGCTTAGAAAATCGCAGCTTTGTCCAGAGATGCATCTCTAGATTTTCTCTGTGTCGTTTCGAAGATGTAACAACTAATTTGTCTCAAGCTAGAATTTGTGGATTTATCCTAACATGTTGTTTTTCTCCGAGTCTGTTTGTAACACATGTGCAATGGATGAAAACAACCTAAGCAGAGTTAGGCTCGATCGTGTGTCCCAAACCACATCAGTCTTACATGAGAGGGTCGCAGCCAGGACCACGAGACCACAAGTCGATAATAACTTATTTGATGGTTCATAACACTGAGGGTCTAAATCATCTGATTCTACATCTCGTAGCTGCCTGTCTCAGGCCTCTATTTCACCGGCCATGAGTCCCTAGATAATGCAGTAACACCTGAAGACCCTAAAGCCCAGGAGGAACCCCATTGCAGATGCCCTTTTAGAGAGTGATCCAGATGGCCTATTTGAAACGTCCTTACTTCATTCCTATCCAGACCATACTGCTAGACATGTCTGGGAAGGAGAGGTATATTTAGTTTCTTTTGCAATACATATGTTTTAAACTAATTAAATCAATATTGATTGTGATATTTTTTTACATGAGCGTTCGTATTTGAAATCGGTAAATCACAGTTCAAAGATATTGGAGTTGGAATGACCCACAACTGATTGGTTTAAGGATGTTATCCGATATTCTGGTCTTGTCGGTTTATGTTCTGCTGCGTATATGACCATAAACCACGACATGCATGAGGCACTTGCAGAAAGATGACATTCAGAGACGTCATCTTTCCACCTTCCAACAGGCGAGATTACCATCACCCTAGATGACGTCTCATGTCTCCTGCATCTTCTCATCAGGGGAAATTACTGGGCCATGGAAGGATCGGTCGAGAGGAAACTGTCGAGATAATGGTCCCCCATTTGGGGGTTGACCCAACTATGGCCGCAAATGAGGTAGTTGACACCAGAGGTGCTCATGGTAGATTTATTTTTTTGGAACAACTTTATAAAGAGCAACTGCAATGGGCTAAGGATGCCAAAGGTGATGATCTGCAGGTTGACTACCATCATACTTATGCATTGAGGTGTTACCTCTTTCTCTTGGTTGGCACATCCATTTATATGGACAAAAGTACAACCTACGTCGATGTGGTATACTTTAAGTACTTCATCAACTTGACGGTGATTCACAAGTACAACTAGGGAGGCCGCCTATTTGGTTTACTTGTACTCGAAGTTAGACGAGGGTTGTCTTTGGAAGACTAAGTAGATGATATGGAGTTGCACGCTGCTTACAGTAATTTATTGTTACCAATATTTTCATAATTATTTTTTTACACTTGTTATTAATATTTGATATGAACCATATTTTAGGGATATATCATATCCCACTTCCCTCGCATCACCGAGTGGAAAGTTGTTCCTACCTACATTGAGGATTAGTCACATGTTGCCACCTTTGTGATAGAGGGAATAATGTGATCGAGTCATTTTGAGTGTATATTGATTGTACTCTAGCAGATGGGGAGACCAGGCATAGAGATAGGACTTTTTGAGGATGGCAGGCCCCAGTTAGTTCTCGTAAAAGGCATGATTGTTGAGGCACAAAATGTCTTGCAATACAGGCGGAGGAGAATGTAATGGGTTAGACATACCCAATAAGTTTTTATTTGATTGTATTATTTTGTATTTTTTTAACAACTTATGTATGGTCGTTACATTTGAGCATTGTATGATTTTTTTTTCACAATTGTGTATTATGTTTGAATTAATTAATGTATGTGTTTTTCTTCTAATTCATGGCCTAAAATGACCTAAAATATGTTGGCCTAAAATGACCTAAAATATGTGTGCCACAAAAAATATCAAATTTAGTGAATAAAAACAAAACAATTGAGTGTAAAAGGTATTTCAGAGATACATCTTCGGATACACCCATATAACATACGAAGATTCATCTCTGGACCATATTTGGTTCAAAATGGGGTGGATATTAGAAAAACAAATATTTGTGTGATTTTAGGTGCGTTCGGAGATGCATCTCTGGACGCATTAAGTTTGGGTAGGGCTGGACAGAAAAGTGGTGAACCGGTCCAATCCGACCGGTCCATATGGCCCATGAAGAAACGGTTCGGTTGGATCGGTTTTTCGGTTTACCAGTTTGACAAATCTTGGATTTACATGGTTTCCGGTGGTCGGTTTCGGTTGGTTATTTTCAATCCAGTGAAATCCGAAACCGACCGCTACTATTCTCAATTCCAAATTTCTCTACTCGTGTGTCTGTTTACTCTAGGATTTCACTTTCACTTTCATCCTCTACAACAGAACAACATCGTGTGTCTAGGGTTTCACTTTCACTTTCATCCTCTACAACAGAACAACAACAACAACAGAGCGCGGATCAACCCTAAAAATCTCTCAACCTCAAGCTAACACCATCACCACAACGGAACACTTCACCGCCAACACCGACCTGTCATGTAAATTTTTATGCACTCATCTTTGTTCTCTTTCTCTTTCGCTCCATTTCTCAATCTCTCAATCTATATTTTTTATTTATTCAAAAATGCTGTTGTTCATGCAATTTTTCCTTATTGTTTGATTTGTTTTGATTATTGGGAGATGGAACATGGAAAAGGGAACTTTCAAGGAACTGAAGAAGGAAGCTTGCAAGGAGCTGAAGAAGGGAGCTTGCAAAGTGCTGAAAATGCTAGTTTGCAAGGGTTGAGTCAAGGTATGTGTTTGTGTTTAAAAGTGTTACCTTGTTTAGCATGTCAAAATATAGGATTGATTCTTTTAGTTTACCCAAATATTTTCAGTGCCGGAACATCCTGTTTCCCATGTTGAACCTACACAAGTAGAATCTGCACTTCCTCACGTTCCCCCTGCTAGGAAAAAAAGACAAGTTAATGCTAGTGGAACTAGGAAAACTTCCTCTGTTTGGTTAGACTTTAAGGAGCAGGTATTCTTGAAATGAGTTTATCGGTGCTGCCACTAAATGTTGGTCTATTTCAATCTTTGTTGCTTCCTTAAATTATGGCCAAATTATCTATTTCAATCTTTGTTCGAAAGGGTAAGTTTCATATTTACGTCATTCTATTGGAATTCGTAATTGCATTTGCTGCTGTTTGTTTTGATTCTGTCACTACGGTTTATATTTAATGGAATTACACTATGCTAAGATTCAGTCCGAGTTATTGATTTTGGTAATTGCATTTCTGTACATATCTCTGATATATATGGAACAGTTAGAGTGACCTTTATAAGTTATAATTTGCATTATGGTATCAGTTCCTGAGAATCTGATCATAGCATTACATTGATCAGGTTCAAATAGGGTCTCATTCCTTTACATTTGATCATGTTCATTGGTTGATGGCTTATTTCAAGGATACAATGCTACTGTGCTTGCTTATGGTCAGGTTAGGTCCATAGTGCATGATCATGTACCCAAAGTTGAAAAAGATAATTCAATCCATATTTTCATTTGAAGCACATTCATATTTTTTATTTAAAGCTCATATTTGTTGCAGACAGGATTTGGGAAAACGTATACCATGGGAACTGCCTGCAATGACAATACTGGGATTGGATTGATTCCTCAGGTTATGAATGCCTTGTTCAACAAGATTGAAACTCTAAAGCAGCAAACGGAATTTCAGTTGCATGTTTCCTTCATTGAGGTATATTAGTTATACCGTTATACCGTGTGTCAGCAGTCATACATAAGCATGCTTCTTTGCTACATTTTATTTTGAATCTATAACTGTTACATCATGGATGTTCATTCAAAAGGAATTTGATCTCAAAACTATGTGAAAATTGGCTATCTGAGAGTGTGACGTTGCTTTTCATACAAAAAAGAAATTTTGTCTATTTCAATGTTTCTGATATTATGTTGCTGATATCATACCTGTTGGTTCAATCTTTATTGGTTAGTTTGTTTATTTATCACTAAAGTATAGTCAGCTACAGTTAAGCTTATTATATATTGGCATCACTTTGGTTCTGCAACTGAGTATTCTTCAGCGACATTTTATCTGTTATTTGACGAACAACTAGATTATTGGTACATGCATAATCTTCTCAGTTTGCTTTATGGCATTGACTTAGTTTGCAATCATAAACGGGTTAGGAGGACTTCACTTATAACTGTTAAGCTGTTATGCTGCTTACTGTTTGCAGAGTTGTTCATACCTTGACTCAAAACTTTCGGAATGCTACCGGCTTAGTGAGAGCACCACTGAGATTACCTACCGGCTTAGTGAGAGCACCACGTTTGATAGGTAAGTTTTAGCTCAGGCCGCTATTTTGGTGGCAATAACAATGATACTGCGGCCCGTCTTCCATTCGATGCAGGGTCTGAGGTATGATGTATCCCCAAACATAGATTTCTTTTATGATGCTGATCACTTGATGCAGAATGCCTATACTCATATGTGTGCTAAATTTCATTTATATTTTAGGCTGTGGGAATCATTGCAGCAGTTGGGGACTCGGTCAATGACTTGAAAGTTGGCATGCCGTGTGCATTCATGACTTTTGGAGGTTATGCTGAATTCACAGAGGTGAGCAGTGTTTATCATATTGTTGTTATTCTTCTTTTCTATAGTGACATAATCACTGGTATTTCCAACTACCATGTTTTATAAAACTTAAGAGTTTTGATTATTAAGTTGGTCTGATGAAAAACAACACTATTGTGATACTAATTATGATGTAAGGTATTGATGATGTTGTGTTCTTACTTCAATTAGATTCCTTTGAAATACGCCTTTTGTGATATTTTTGAAAACATTCTATAAAGCTAGTTATCCATTGGTTCCTTTGTTTCTGTGTTCATCTTGTAGTTAGTTATCCATTGGTTCCTCTAAATTTTCATCATTTCTTTTTAAATGTTCATCTTGTAGCTAGTTATCCATTGTTTCACTTTTGTTTGACTGCGAAATGAACCACTACAAATGAATATGGACCACTCTTGGTGGTCCAATATTTTCCTCAAGGCTATGTAGGCTCTTGTTATACCATTACATTCTGGTAGCAGTTAATTGTATCACCGCTTACCAGCACCAATATTAACGTTCTATCGAATTGTTACCATTCTTATTGCATATATTTATGTTTTGCAATCTAACAAGATCAAACATGGATTTGTCAGTGTATAATCTGTGTTGTGTTTTCATTATGCAGTGGTCAAATTCATTGTGTGGCATTTTTTCTGATACCAATCAAAGTGAGCTGGCAGCATTCACATCATATGCATTGGCATTTCCTGATAACTTTCTTGCCCTTGTAGACACTTATGATGTAAGTATTTAATATTGTATTAGTTACTTATCCAAGCAGAGCAGACAGTGTTAAAACTTTTTACAAAATTTATTCTATAGCTTTTAAGACTTAGCACCAACAGTTACAGACAATTGCTTGGATGTTTTGTAGATTGTTACTTATCACAAGAAGGCCATTATGATCTTTTACTAATGTCTCACCTCTTGCTAGATTGCTGTTGCAAGGAGTGAATCAAGAGAGCAGTTGAAATGGTTGCAATATATAGCATGGTAGCTTGATTGTTGTGGATTTTTATGAGTATCATACTGCTGCTAAATGTATACTGTTGTTTTTGAATTCACTTGTAACTTGATGGTATAATATGAAGTTTGTGTTTAGTTTTGGAGGTCTGTAACAGTCCAAGATGACTAACTTTATCATGTTAACTAGTTTAAAGGATCATAATAACTAGTTTTAAATTTTAAGGATCCATTTACTAGTTTCGATCCATTTTAACCGATCAACCGATTAAACCGACCCGATCAAACCGATTAAAATTTCAGTCGGAATTGGGCCTACCAAATCTACCCATGGTTTTGGCCGGTTTGACATATTGGGCCCGAATCCAATCCAAACCGACCGATGTCCAGCCCTAAGTTTGGGTTTCCAAAGGTGTGGGGCGCATCCCTATAAATGGAAAGAGTATTCCCCAAAATATGTTACTGTTTGGTCCTCTTCATGTTGCTTTTTTTGTCTTCATTTTCTTGTGTTTTGGTATCGAACTTTTGTACGTGCTCAAGCCATCTTCCACGCCTTGTGGTTCTACTGCAACGACCACCATCTTCTCCATGTTCATCATTTATGCGCATTAGGGAAACTTGTTCTCACATATACTCTCCTCAAAAATGCCTAATTACTTTTTTCTTTCTCTTTTTTCATCGTTTCTCCATTATGTGCTAAGTTGTTTTAGTGTATGCTTTTATGCTCTATGTTACTTTTAAGTAAATGGGCATGCTTGTCCTGTTTAGCTCAGCCCTACAAAAACCTGGAAAAATGGTATTGATGAACATATTAGAGCGTGTGGGACAAAAACATTAGTCTGTCGCACGAAAAAATGAGAGTGGGGCGAGTTCGACAAGCTATGCACTCTTAAAATATAAAAATTGCAAAAATTTATGTTAATGTCCGCGCTTGCAAACTGCGAGGAGAGCGGATATAATAGAGAATGAAGGCCTAAAAATGTGAACAAAAAAAGTATGTCTGATGGGCCGAACCCGTTCGACCTTCCCTACTTTTGAGGAACTTTATTTTCCTACATTATGGAAAATTTTCTTGAATTGTTTGTGTTTTATAATGCCGTAGTGTGGATATTGGGGTCTTGAATATATGAAGCACCAACACCTCTAAGAATAGCATTTCGCAGTGTCCGACACCTCATGAGAATATCTTCGATCGATTTTGCAAACTTTGAATTTAGTTTGATCGAACCTTTTGTTTCATAACAATGAAATATACTCCACATAACACGTGTCATGATTATGTATACCACAAATCACATTAAATTTCTATTTATTATTTGACAAAAGATATCCACGCAACTTAAAAGAACACTCACATTTTCTCGAATCGATGTCATCTCATTTTAACTTCTAGATAAGAGTTGTGTACTTGTCACTTTTTTCGCATCTCAGTGCACAAATATAAGTCTTTTATCTAAACCATTATTTGACCTTCCGATTACAACCTCAAACCTCAATTTGACAGCTTCTATGTGGATCCATTAGAATTTGGAGCATATGATCACAAACAACAAAATTTTGTTTATTTGTAAATTGGTTGCAAACGTCTAACTTAACATCAACATGTTTGGCACCCGTAGACACAATAAGTTTAGAGACAACATCAGACGCACCATATCTAAAGCAAATAATAACAGATAATATTCAAAAACTAACTGAATTGAACTTTGAACTAATCCAAAAATACACTTCCGTATAACACTCAACTAAAATCTGGAAATGTAGTTCCAGATGCAATGTTCATTTTTTCAACTGAGAAACCAAAATAATAAATGTAATAAGGAAAGAAATACATGTACATTTCCTTAAATTCAAGCTTCCTTTGCTCCTATTGATATAAAAAGAAATAGAGAAATGTTGTTTTAAAGTAGAAATTTGGATTTGTGGAAGGAGATTTTGATAGGGTTTGAAAAAAAATTGTTTTTGATCACGAGTGAGGCAAACATGAAATGTGTTGTTTTATTAAATTTTCCGCTTAATAAATTCGAAAATGCACGTCTAAATTTGCCATTGACGTCCAAAGGTGACATTTTTTCAAATTTCTGCTTCCCAAATCCAGAAGTGCACTGCCAGATTTATTACTGAGTTGTTCAGTAAGTAAAATCTTTGATGGATGTGTCCGGAGATACAATTCCGAACTAAATTTTGGAAAAATAGGGGATACGTCTCACTTGGAATGTGTTTTGGTGTTAAATAGATGCGTCCGGAAATACATTTCGGGATTCATATGAGTATTCTTCGAATTTCCATAAGATCCTTCTCCACCACTTAGGATGGGAGAAGCAAATCCCTTCATTAAAGTATCAGACTTTTCAACGCAAACAATCATTCAAACTAAAAACCAACCACAGAAAGCCTTAGAATGAATTCCAAACACTTCTGGTATATGTGTATAGACTAGAGACATATAGTTTCAGTATGGTAGGGAATGATATATTGATACCTCGTACATGGTTCAAGATCCATGATCCTGAATAAAATTTACATGCAACTTGAGTAGTTATGTTCCTTTCCCAATCATTTATATTTTGCATTTGCTTCTTTTTTATTTAAAGTATGGGAAGATTTGCACAATGAACCAACCTTAAATGAGCTATCACGCCTTCCAGCAAGAAAACCATTCCTGAAACTATTCACAATTCACATTGTTTGCCTCTCTAACCTAAATTTTATAGACAAATAGAACATACCATTTTCTGTGCAGAACAATCAAATTTCAAATGTTGGAATATCAGATGTTGGACCGTGTGTAGCTTGGTATAATGACCGAGTCAATATACTTCTATAGGGGTCACTTTCCCGTTTTTCCTTCAAATAAGCAATGCATCTCTCTACCTCACTTTTCACTTCAAGATACAATTCTTGAGACTTGTCCTTGTCCTTAAGTTCCTGCTTCCTTCCTGTCAAACAATATCTCAAATTTTACCACCACATTTTAGATATTCCAAGTTGACAAATATGCATTGGTCATTACCTTCCGTTTCAATTGGTTTTCCAAAATAATGGTAGAAGCGGCCTGGAACTTTAGGCAAAATTCCAGGTGGATACACTTGTTGATTTTCCACCTCACCACCAACACCAGCCCTAGTTTAACAATATATGAGAGACAAAATTAATGCTTATGTGTTATATATAAAGATGGAAAAAAAGGGAAAGTATATACAAAATAGTATGAATCAACAAAAAGCAAAGATAGTTACCTCAACTGCACAGCCTCATTGGTAAGGTTTTCTATTTCAGACCTAATGTAAGGAATCTTCACCAAGTCATCATAATCAATCACAACCTGAAAAGAATGATCAGATATGGTGTTTTGAAATTCAAATCTAGGTTCAAGACATTCACAGAAATTCAAATATGGAATTTGCAATCCGGTGTTATATGCTACTGCTACAGCTATAGATAACCTCTAACATTGGTAGAAAAGGTGAATGTTATAGTACACAAATTCTTCATAGTGCCAGCTAGATAGATTTTCACGAGATAGAAAATAAACTGTGACTTTTTCAAAGAGTTGCAAAATATGGTGACAGATAACAACCCATTTGAGTCTTCACTTCCATTCAAGTTGTGAAGGAATTGCTGTCGCCGCTAGAATTGAGTACTTGCAAGACAAAAAAGAACCTAGAGCACTGCTTGGCAGGGGAAAAGAACATGGCAATGATGTTTGTTTAATTGCATTTGTAGGAATGAGGGTGGTGGGGGTTTGTTAAGAGAACAGAAAGTGGTGTATTATGTGAAAATGGTCAATCATTGGACGCTACAAGTGTTGTTAGTTTCAAATATTAAATGGTGGAGGATGAAGGGAGACTTAGGGTCTGTTTGGTTCAAATGAGGGGGAGGGGAGGGGAGGGGAGGGATTTTAATGAAGGGGGGAGGGGAGGTGAAGAAATTTTTTAATCAAATAAGTGTTTGGTTCAAAAGAGAGGAGGGGAGGGGAGGGGAGGGGAGGAATTTTAATTAAAAATGTGTTTGGTTCAGAAGGGGAGGGGAGGGGTTTTATTAATAATTTACATTTTTATTCTTATGATCTTATATAAGTCATATGATATTAAAATGTGAAAAATTCGTGCGTATTTTTGTTGGTAATAAAATTTCTAATATTGAGTGATTAAAAAAATATTTATTTGTCACTAAAGTTAAAAAATTGAGTACAATCGATTCGACTTATAACTTTTCAACATAAATTAAACTATATGCGAATAACATCGTTTAAATTGTGATGAATTATATAACAAAACAAATATATAAAATAACTTATTACTAAATATTAATGGTTTAAAATATTTAATAAAATGAATAAATAAAAATAAATAAAATGATATGGTTTACAATTTGATATAAAAGAAAATATGATAGAGTACATAACAAAATTAAAAGAAAAAAACGAATATAACGAAACATAATTTTTTTTATAAAAAAAAAAGACAATGATTATGATTTATATTAGTTATAAAAATTATAAAATAATTTGAAGGTAAAGAACAATTATAATAAATTGATGAAAACAATCGAGAAAAAACAGTAACATAAAAGATAACAAATAGTTTTGAAATAATAAAATTAAACCGAGGATATTTTAGTAAATATAATAATTTTTAAATATCAAAACTAATATTCCCTCTCCTCCCCTCCAAATCCCCCCAATTCGGAGGGAACCAAAAAGTGTGTTTTTGAGGGATTTTGCTCCCCTCCCCTCCCCTCCTAAAATTTGAACCAAACATATTTAATTAAAAATTTCCCCTCCCCTCCCCTCCCCTCCATCTACCCCGAACCAAACACACCCTTAGGGTGGCAAGTTCAATGTATCAATGCACAGGGCTTCTCTATAAAGTCTGTTGTTTCAGCACTATGGTTCAGCCATATGCCTCATGGTTGTTATGTGGTCTATTTGACAGTTGATTCAATCCATAAAAGTCTGGACTTCTTCTGGGTTTAGTTTGTTTTTAATGGGTGTTGGCAGAAAAGGTCTCTCTAGTTCATGGAGGATTATTTCTGTGGATAGGGAATAGGCTGCTGTGGCTTCATTGGGGTAGTGGTCATGGAAGCAAAGAAGGTAGTGAGAGGCGGTAGTTACTGGGAAACTAGACAGAAAAGCAACATAGGAGCTTGTTGTTGTTTTTTCTTTTAAACATACTAACTCCCCAAGACAATTCACTGATTAAAAATATGTCACAACACATGTTGTTTCCACTAGTTGCTGAATCTTTCCCATATCTGATGAATGGAAAAAATTAAGCATTGGAATACAACATAGCTTCCATCCAAATGCCTAAATTTGATCCAAAATCTGATCTATTCATCCACTTCAGTATGCAAGAGACCATAATGCTGCCTTCCACAATGCAACCGAAAACTCTTGATGACAGCTTACAAGAACATTACACTAGTAGTGATCAAAAATTAAATCCTACCGTTCATAATAACTTACTGAGTAAGAAACTATAGTAGAATTATGCTTCCCATAAAAAATGGTAAGGGTTTGCCTTCAATGCCAACTTTTTGAGACAACTAGTTACTTTGTAAAGGAAAACCATTGGCTGATTAAATACTGAAACTTACTTGACCAAGATCATCTTCTCCAACAGAGCCAAATGGTACGATTTTGGCTCCAAATCTAGCAGCCATTCTGACAAACTCAGATTGTTCAGGCCAGAATATTTTGTATTCTTCACCCTAATAGTTATCACAATGATGGAGAGTTTAATAATTCTAGTATATTTTAGATCATAAATATAAAACCAGAGACACAGTACAATTAAAAATGAATAAACGCTGAAATTCCAACATTAAATGTGAGTTAAATAATACAGGAATCATTTCCTTTCTTTTTTTTTGACTCCTTGCTATTTTTTTAAAAACTAGAAGGATACTGCCGGTTGGTATATCAAGTATGATTATGAGTTTCACATTAGATGGAAAAGTGGATGTTGAACACTTTATAACTAGGAAGAACCATAGACCTAATACCATAAGGCTTTGGGTTAAGAAGTGGTGTCTCTATCACTTGTGTGGGTGGAGACTTGAGCATTTATAAGTGGGAGAGAACTCACACACTTATCACCTTGAGGTTTTTGATGAATATGTGACGTGTCTCTCATAAAAGTGGGTTGCTCAAGGTTCTAAAGTAAAAAAATCCTCATGAATAGCCTCAACGATTTTTGTTTACTCTTAAATGATTTATAAATAAAGTGGTTATAAGTTATAGCTTATAACCCATAACTCATTCAATTCATATAAATCACAAGCTCTATCTAAACTTCCTAACGCGCTGACTGCATTTAGTTCCAACTGTTTAAGAAGAAGAACAAGTCAAATACTTCAAAAAGAGTTAGGTGAGCAAATCCGGATTCCATGAGAAAGATTAAACACAAAATTTAAGAGCCAGCTTAATGGATTTACCTTCCTATGAAAAGCCTCGCGAACCCCTCCAGGAAATAATAGGATGTGTGACTTTGAAGAAAAAAGCTTGAAAAGGTTAGTTGCTGTTACGGGAAAAATACCCATAACTCTTAACCAGTCAAAAGAAGATACTTCTGGCAATCTTCCCCTTTTCTGTCTCCTAAACATTAAGGGATGTGCCATTCCTCGAACAATAATGTCTCGTTCAGTAGAAATTTGAGTTGTCAAGGAAACTTTGTCTACTGCTAGCAGCATGTGATTCCCAACTAACAAAACAGGCCCCTCAGAAGGAATTCCAGCAAGGCTCTTTACAATCTTTCCATCCTCCAAAGTTGAAAGCATTACAGAGCTGGTGATGAAGTTAAACAAACTGGAAGCATTATAATTGAAAGGTGTTAAATGCTATTAGTTGATTACAGATCAATTCAATTAACAAGAATAAACAAACATGAATTGACACGCATACAATGTCAATATCAAACAACTCATCATGGTAGCGGCAGGTTAAGTTTTCCCTGCTTCTTCCATGTTTATATAATATGAATTCTTTTGGTTTGTGTTAATAGCTTAAATAGTCAAATTTATTCAGTAAGTTTTACCTGTACGATTCTATTATTTTATTGACCTCATCTCGTGTAGGCGGTATGAAATCTGAAGCATAGTCATGATACTTGCCACGCCGGTAGTATGAAGTTCCCTTGATTACCGTTACTAGGTCAAGGCTGCCTTCCTGCAAAGGCCTCAAAGCTAGGGTCAGTTAACCACCTACTGGTTTGATATAATTTGTATAAGACGAATAAGATCATGATGCATTCCTGGATGGAAACTTAACTAGAAGCATGCCAGCAGAAGAAAAAAAAGAAAAGGAGAATAGATTACCAGGAATAGGAAATGGCCACTGTCATCAAATTTACGGAGTTCACAGTTAGGAAGTAAGTGACGTAGTCTTTCACCTTCTTGTTGGCTAGGTAGTAACTGGTCCTTTCCACTAAAAGAACAAATGAAATAACTCAGTTCACCTTGCACAAAGAGTCATACAGTGAAAAAGGAAAGTGTCATGTGTTTATGAAAAGGAAATCATGGTATGTATATGAAAGAAAAGGTTTAGAAGTAATAAATTTTAATTAAATTGATTGTTCGCACTAAACACTATTTTTATCAATTTCTTTTGCAAAAGCATTTTGATAGGTATGTTATTGTTAGTTAAGAAATAGTTATTTGTTAGTTAAATAGTTGGTTAGTTACTTAGTTAGTTAATGGTTAGTTAATAGTTTTGATGAGAGGTAGTTAGATTAAATAAGACATGCTGCCTATTAATAAAGAGGAGGATTAGAGAGGGGATTATCTTATCATACGAGAGGAATAGGGCCTTTTGGCATTGGGGGGTTGGCAGAGCCTTGAAGTGCTGCCATTGTTTGTAATCAAAGGGGATTCTTCCCCATTTTCAGTTATAATATACCAGTTGGTTCGATCACATTTCTGCTATGTGATAGAATATATGATTCAATATAATGACCAATGTAAGATATACAATCACAAGGAGATGAACCTGCAAAGTATCAATGTCTGAGCTTTGATAGCATATAGCCGTGAATCAGCATATGCTGAAGCAGACTTGAGCATCTTTAGTTTCCACAAAAATGTTTCTTTTGGTAAAATGTCTGCAAGAACCTGATAATTCGATAAACAATAGATTTTCAATATTGAAAGTAAATGAAGTGAAAGCTCAAATGAGCAACAACTAGCCAGATCAAAGAAAATGAAGTGATGTGCAACCATGGTCTTCCAAAGTCCAGCATATTCCACTTTTGCTATGTTTAAATTACAATAAAAGAACGAAAATAAGTTAGCCAATGTTCACTTAATATTTATTCTGAAATATGCTTCAAATATTCAAAGCATAAAGAAAAATGTCACACACTTCTCTTCTAATTGAAATTCCTTTTATTTATTTTTTTAATAAACACAATAATAGAACCTTACTAGAAGAGATGATGTAAAAGTAGTAAAGTCCCCTATCGTCTCTCTTGCTGCATTTAGTAGTGGAAGTCCTTTCACAGCGTTATCGAACACCGTCCTCAGAGGGTTGCCTAATGTTAAAAGAAAAGTTGAAGGCATAAATGGAGAAAAGTATCATTTTCTTTGGTAAAAGATAAAGACAGAATATAAGTTATCCACTATGTATTTGAACTTTAGCAAAAAAATTAGGTCCTAAAGATATTGGAGTAAAAGTTTAGCATAAGTTCCTAGTGACATAGAAGTTAAGTATTTGCTAATTTAATTAACTAGAAAACTATGATTCATATATAAATTAAATTTTAAGAATAGCCGCATTTCTAAATAAACTACCACTATTCAGTTTTAGGTAAACGAGATGCATTACTGGTTTTCTGCATAACATTCAATATTTTCAAGATATTAGGAGCTATGAAGATCAAATTTGGACTAAAGGCACCTGACATGGATGTTGAGAAAATAGTACATATTAAAAAACAGCAAAGAAAAATGAGCAAACCTGCACTCAAACTGAGAATGTTAGGCAGAGCAGGAGAGAGTGAGGCAGGCAAAGCGTCCAACAATGGTATTAGAAGTTGCGTCTGGGACCTACCAAAAGAGGTACCTGCCAAATAGTAAGATCATGTCAGATCAGGTACGTTGCAATTCTTTAACAGATTTGTTGTTACAGCAAAACAACTTAGAATAGTTTAGGAATTTTCACTCAAAGCTCTAACTATGAAACACACTTTCCCTGAACCATTTACAATAAATGGCATCACTCTGAAAACACTAATCTACGGCATATTCATAGGCAATAACAGACTTGTCATTAACATATCCATGAGTTAACACCGAATTTTCATTGTTGGGAATCATGAGAAGTATGATATAATTGTGCTCGCTAACACCATCGTGATCCAAATTCCAAACTTTAAACTCTCAAGTCAACGTGAAATATATGTTTTCAACGTAAGTTTCTAGTTAACGTGCAATTTATTTCTTCAACATCCTCTCACTCACACGTAATCCAACTCTGAAACTTGCAGAGTCACAGCCCTCCTGTGTCAGAATAGTGATTTGCAATTTTACCAACAGGGTGTATGTATGATTACAAGTACAACACTGAATAAGTTATTCAATATGGCTACTGCAGATTCCTTCCTTAAAGTTCAACTCTCACCTTAGTCATGGTTATGATCCTGAGTTTCTTTTTTTAATTTAGCATTTTTAAACAATAAATAAAAAGAAAGCTATTAAATTTTATCTACATCACTAAAAGCTAAAAGGCTACCTGGGTTTGCCAAAATTAGTACAAGATCAATATCATGGTTACGAGCGGCAACAGCCAGCGCAAGGCACCCTCCTAAGGATTCTCCAAGAAGATATATGGGCCTATTTGGTGAACGTTGATACTCAAACTTAACTGTTGTCTCAACTAATTTCACAAGGTCTGCAAAAGGAAAATAAATAATGATGGAATACAGTACTGAAAAAGAAACATAATGAATAAATGGATAATGTAAGAGAGTTCAACATGAGCAGTACAAGGAAAAAGGACCTGTAAAAGGTGTCCGATCCGCAACTGGAATATGCAAGCACCACAAATCAAATATCCTAGAATGAACAAAAATAAAATTTCATTATTACATATAGTAGTAGGTCTAAAAAAAGATGGAATATTGGTGAAATGAAGAGAAACCTTGCGAGTTTGTGATGATGTGAAACAAGTCCCAATCCCACGCCATCAATTCCTGTAAAATATAAAATAAGATTGTTGTTTGATGAATAAATATTGTGGTGAAATAAACTGTATGGTGCACAACCAAGTTATAGAACTAACAATGTAATTGCAAATGAGGTAATAGGAATCATGGAGCTGAAAGCATTATGCGAAGTAAGATTCTCATGGAGCTGAAAGCATTATGCGAAGTAAGATTGTCTCACCTCACACAACATCTCAGCTTCCGATACTTGACACAAGAAGGTGGCAGCATTTCCGCCACCAGCAGCGAAACCTAAATCCAATTTTCCGATCTCTGCGTAATCTCATCTAGTATAATGTCGTAAAATTTTGGGGATGGATTTACAATTAAACTCTTCTGTCGTGTAAGGTAAGGCACCAAAAGCACACTACAATTTAGAGATGGAGAAATGCTCCTTTGACACTATGTTTTACATATACACCAAATACATACTCATTATTATTTTTTAATATTTGTTATTTTATTTTAATATACGTGCAACATAAAAATTGAATACCGGGATGATTTTGATGGTATTGATTTTAGTTGTCCATTTGACGTGGATTATGATGATATGAAGGGTCCAAGAAGCAGGTAATTCCGACTGAAACTCACTAGCATTTACGCTTCATATAAGATTAGTATATATATATATATATATATATATATATATATATATATATATATATATATATATATATATATATATATATATATATATATATATATATATATATATATATATATATATATATATATACTTATAAGCTAATGTTTATATATATATATATATATATATATATATATATATATATATATATATATATATATATATATATATATATATATATATGTATATATATATATATATATATATATATATATATATATATATATATATATATATATATATATATATATATATATATATATATATATATATATATATATATATATATATATATATATATATATATATATATATATATATGCATAAACAACCGTGTTTAGCCCTAGCATGATAACATTTGTATATTCTTTTGTAGGTTTTCTATCCAAGTTTCATGCTTTTATACAAATATAAATTGAATGATGATTTGCATGGTTTTTTCAATTGCATCATGAGTTTAATCTGATTTGGTAACTTTATGAATCAGGTTGTAAGTTATGATTTCAATTCCATATCCTAATGGATGAGTAGAAATGGAAGCTTTGTTCAGATATTGCGGACCATGTGTGAAATTACGGATCTTATCTTAAAGCAATGGTAAGTCTTATACGTGTAAGAAATTTCATGTAAAACAGTTTAGTTTCTTGCCTCTTGATAACTTTATCGATTGACCGATAACTAATACATAATACTCTATTTACTTATTCAAGACCGATGTTTTACTCAAGCTTCTAAAATGGAGGTATCCCACATCCAATGACTTTCGATCCGAAATGATTATGTCATCGGTGAAACTGAAGAGATAGGTTGAAGAATCAAGATATTGAGTAATTACAAATATATTCCTATCATGAAGCTAACAATATTTGTAATATATGCTACTCTTGCAGAGCCCATGTTTAAGTTTTATGATCCATAGACACCTATTTTCACTTCTTCAAGATTCTTACCACCAACGAATGTGTGAATGCATGCATGAGTAACTGCAGTGAATCTATTCACTGCATATGCGTGCATTAGTGGCGGGAGAAAAGTTGCATCCTGTTGTGAATCGGATATCTTTAAACAAAGTATAAACGGTTTCTTAATAATCAAGAAACACACAAGGGTTAGGGTTAATAAAGAAGACAAGATAAAACAACAAGGATTGGTTATTAAACTGCTATTCTTTCCTTTCTTTTAGAACAAGATTATAAGTATATAAGAATAACAAAATAATCTCTCTTCCTTGAAATTAGGATTTTATCTTCCTATTTTTCCTTATGTCAAGATTGAGAAACTAGCATCCTATTTATAAGAAAAATAACACACTAACCTAATGGGCTTTTTAACAATTACCGATTACAAGCCAACTTAGGGTACAAGCTAACTTAAACAATTGGGCTTACAAGTATGGCCTAATTCAACATGCTAACAACCCTAGCAATATTGACTAATACATGTTAGAACAAACTTCGACTACAACACGCATTACTTGCGAACAGAGTTCGATCCAACGTCTCACAAATCTCCACCTTGGATCTAACTCTATAACATCAAGAAACTAGCTTTCTTCATGCAGTTTATTAACTGCATACAGTGGAAAAACTTGCAACTGGGCAATGTCTTGGTGATCATATCAGCAACATTATGATCTGTCGAAACCTTCAGCACTTGGACTTCTCCACGCTTGATTACCCCTCTGATGAAATGCAGCCTCACATCAATGTGCTTGGTTCGCTCATGATAGGCTGAATTCTTCGACAGGTGTATTGCACTTTGACTATCACATTTAACAGTGATAACTCGATCTTGAAGTTTTACCTCCTTTGCAAAACCTTCAAGTCACAATGCTTTCTTCACAACTTCAGTTAGGGCAATATACTCAGCTTCAGTGGTTGATAAGGCAACGACCTTCTGAAGTGTTGCTTTCCAACTGATTGTTGTCCCAAACATAGTGAACACATATCCAGAGATAGATTTTCTAGAATCCATGCAACCTGCACAATCAGAGTCGACATATCCTTCGATTGCTGCTTTACTATCTTCACCCAAGGCTCCACCATAAATTAAGACTCTATTCAAAGACCCATTTATGTACCTTAAAATCCACTTTAATGCTTGCCAGTGAGCCTTTTCAGGATTCACCATGTACCTGCTTACAAGACTTACTGCATATGCTATGTCGGGTCTAATACAGACCATAACATACATCAAAGAACCTACTATGTTAGCATATGGAATGCTATTCATATAAGTTCTTTCAACATGAGTGCTGGGACACTGATCTATACTCAGCTTGAATTGAGGGTTTGTCGGAGTCACAACAGGCTTTGAATTCGACATACCAAACTTTTCGAGAATCTTCTGTAGGTATGCCTCTTGAGATAAACATAATTTCGACTGCTTTCTATCTCTCTGGATGTCAATCCCAAGAATCCTAGACGCAACTCCCAGATCCTTCATGTCGAACTCTTTATTGAGTTCAGCCTTCACCCTCATTACCTATTCGACATTGTTGCTTGCTATTAGAATATCATCCACATAAAGCAACAAAATAGCAAATGAATTACCCGGTCGAAATCTGAAGTAAACACAGTGGTCGAACTGGCTTCTGATGAAACTTATGTGTGCCATGAACTTGTCGAATCTCCTATTCCACTGTCGAGGAGATTTTTTCAGTCCATATAAAGATCTATTTAGTTTGCACACATAATCTTCCTTCCCCCTTTCGACATACCCTTCAGGTTGCCTCATCAGGATTGTTTCATCTAGATCACCATACAGGAACGCAGTCTTCACATCCATCTGTTCCAGTTCAAGGTCGAACTGGGTCACCATGGCAAGCAACATTCGAATGGATCTGTGCTTCACAACAGGAGAGAAGACATCATTGAAGTCGATACCTTCTTTCTGAGTGAACCCCCTAGCAACCAATCTTGCCTTGTATCTCTTCGACGTCACTCCTTCGATTCCTTCCTTAACTTTGGAAATCCATTTACAGCTGACTAACCTGGCTCCAGCAGGTTTCTTGATCAGTTCCCAGGTGTTGTTATCATGAAGAGATTTCATCTCATCATCCATGGCCTTCAGCCATTCAGTCTTCTTTCGACTCCTCATAACTTCCTTATAGTCTCTAGGTTCTTCATCTAGAACCTCACTAGCAGAGATTAAGGCGTAAGCTATAAGATATGCATACTCAAGTCTATAAGGTGGCTTGATGACTCTCCTTGACCTGTCTCTTGCTAGCAGGTAGTCATTATTAGTCTCCTCATCTTCGACAACATCTTCTGCGTCTTCTTCGACTTCATCTGGGGTAAGCAATTCAGCATCAACATGCTCCACCTCAACAGGAATCTCTCCCTGTTCCAACTCTTCGTCAGCATCACCATTTTTCTTGAAAGCCATCTCTGCTTCATTGAAAACTACATCTCGACTGGTGATACACCTCCTGTGACCTAGCTCTAGGCACCATAACCTATAAGCTTTGACTCCTTCAGGGTATCCCATGAACATGCATTTCAGAGCTCTAGGTTCGACCTTGTCTTGCCTAATATGAGCATTGGCCACACAGCCAAATACTCTCAGTTTGTCGAGACTAGGTAGATGTCCCGACCAAACTTCTTCAGCTGTCTTCATTCCCAAGGCAGTCGAGGGACATCTATTTATCAGGTAAGCTGCTGTCGAAACAGCTTCCGTCCAAAACACCTTCAATCCAGCACTAACCAACATGCATCTAACCCTTTCAAGGATTGTTCGATTGAATCTCTCAGCTAAGCCATTTTGTTGAGGAGTACCTGCTACAGTCTTATGCCTTGCAATCCCAGACCCAACACAGTAACTGTCAAACGCTTCGTTGCAGAATTCAAGGCCATTGTCGGTTCTCAACCTCTTAACCTTTCTGTCAGTCTGAGTTTCGACTAGAATCTTCCAACTTTTGAAATTCTCAAAAGTTTCATCCTTCGTCTTCTGAAAGAATACCCATAGCTTTCTGAAATAGTCATCAACGATGGATAGAAAGTACCTTGCACCTGAGTGTGAAGGATTCCTTGCAGGCCCCCAAAGATCAGCATGAATATAATCCAGGGATCCATGTGTTCTTTGTTTGCCTTTGTTAAACTTCTCCCTGCAGGATTTACCAAATACACGAGATTCACAAAATTCCAACTTTTCGACTTTGTCACCTCCTAGCAGGTTCTGCTTCCCCAATTCGACCAGGCCTCTTTCGCTGACATGACCCAATCTCATGTGCCATAATTCTGTCTTCGACATAGATTTCGTGGATGCAACATTTGTTGAACCACTTACAACCTCATCCTCAAGGGTATACAAGCCTTGTTTCTTCATGTCTCTCAAGACTTCCTTCGACCTCTTCATGACTCTTAGGATACTTTTCTCTCCTTGAAAAATGTATCCTTTTCTGTCGAATTCACCAAGAGAAATCACATTTCTCTTCAAGTCAGGTACGTACCTGACTTCAGTCAATAACCTTATTGACTCATCATGGAGCTTGAATCTCACAGATCCAATACCTGTAATTTTGCAAGATTTGTTGTTTCCCAGCAGCACAGATCCACCATCTTGATCACATAGCTCCTTGAACAAATCTCTGTTTGGAGTCATGTGCCAAGTGCAACCTGAATCCATAATCCACTCTTTCCTCGAGTTGCCACTTGAAACCACAAGAACATCAGATGAGTCGAAGTCATCTTGAACAATGGCTTTATTGCCATTACCTCCATGATCTTTCAGGCGTTCAGGACACACCTTTCTTATGTGACCCTCCTTCTTACAGTGATAACATCGAATACTAGATGTTTCGCCACTATAAAACTTCTGTTGACTTTTATCTTTCTTCTTGTCGAACTTACCATCCTTTCGCAAGAATTTTCCCTTAACGGCCAAACCTTCGCCCACCGTCGAAGGTTTATGCTTCTTTCGTTCGTTCAAGTCCTTAGAATACAAGGCTGATTGAACTTCTTCAAAGGTCAGGGACTCCCTTCCATACAAGAGAGTTTCTTTGAAGTGAGCATGTGTTCTGGACAAAGCACACAGCAGCAACAGTGCTTGATCTTCATCATTGATCTTCACATCAATATTTTCAAGATCAAGAATCAGCTTGTTGAACATATCCAACTGCTCAACCAACACTTTGTCTTCACTCATCTTGAATGAATATAAAGCTTGCTTCAGGTAGAGTCGATTCACCAGAGATTTGGTCATGTACAAACTTTCAAGTTTCACCCATAATCCCGATGCTGTAGTCTCCTTTGATACCTGTCGAAGAACCTTATCACCAAGACTCAACAATATTGCGCTATGGGCTTTCTCGATCATGTCCGTCTTTTCTTTTGTCGTTAACGCAGCGTCCATAGTTGCTTCACCCTTCAACGCTTCCAAACAACCCTACTGAACCAATAGGGCTTTCATCTTCAAGCGCCACAGACCGAAGTCGTTCACTCCGGTGAACTTTTCAATCTCATACTTTGTTGAAGGCATCTTCTCCACGCTCACCGCACCAATTTGTTGTGAATAGGATACCTTTAAACAAAGTATAAACGATTTCTTAATAATCAAGAAACACACAAGGGTTAGGGTTAATAAAGAAGACAAGGTAAAACAACAAGGATTGGTTATTAAACTGCTATTCTTTCATTTCTCTTAGAACAAGATTACAAGTATACAAGAATAACAAAATAACCCCTCTTCCTTGAAATTAGGATTTTATCTTCCTATTTTTCCTAATGCCAAGATTGAGAAACTAGCATCCTATTTATAAGAAAAATAGCACACTAACCTAAAGGGCTTTTTAACAATTACCCATTACAAGCCAACTTAGGGTACAAGCTAACTTAAACAATTGGGCTTACAAGAAAGGCCCAATACAACATGCTAACAACTCTAGCAATATTGACTAATGCATGTTAGAACAAACTTCGACTACAACACGCATTACTTGCGAACAGAGTTCGATCCAACGTCTCACACATCCGATTAAAACTTACTTCATAACCCATGTCTTTGCTGGTTGGAGCCACTCAGGTTTTGTTTTTGATTTGGATGGATTTTTGGCTCTCATATATGTTTCTGAAATGGATAATTGAGGTCGGTTTTCTGTTGGAAGCTGATTACTTATTTATTCTGTTGTGTTTGGTGTTTATGTATACAATATCTTTGTTTGTGTCAACATCATAGGTTTACATATGAATGTTTTATTTTTGTTCTCAAATATAATTTGTTTTGCAGTTAAGCCTCAATCAGTTAATACTACTGCTCAACGGATTTCAGCAAAATTCAGTACATATGTCAATTGATGTTGCAGAGTACAAATCTTGTCAGCATTGAGATTGAGCAATTTTCTCATGTCTCAAGCTATGTTAGCAAGGCAGAACAGGGAGCAGATGCTCTTGACCTAATGATAATTTCTAAGATACGATGTGTCGCAGGATTGGCAAATCTTAAGGTTAAAAAGTATAAGTTTGATATTCAAAAGGTCTTATCCTTTTCTCTCTTTTTTATTCGAAATGGACATGAAGACAATAGCCAGAGTTGTCGAGGTACAACAAAGGCGGTGGCTGCTCACCTGAGAGGGGCAATGTCCCTCCCAAGACTCCACAATACCATAAAGTCATTTGTCAGTAGATTAAGACCTTCTATATAGAGTTGAAAACTTCCATCCATGCACTTATCCTCTTTGATATACTTGGAACAAATTCTTTATTCATCTTTTCTTACAATTTTATGTAGTTAGGTGTGTATCCTGTCAAAATAATGTATATAGCTTGATAGTAGGTGACTTCACATGTTGCTTGATGAATGAAGTGAAAATTAACATTCTTTTTGTAAGACATTGTTTTTATCAAACCGAGTTTTATATATTTATAGTCAAATGAGTTTTCTATTATTCATTTCAATCTCAAATATTTCTCTCTCTTACCATATGCTGCATCTCTCTTTTCTTTTTTAAAACAGACCTTTTAACATGTCTTCCTCTTCCCTATGTTATCTTTAATGTTCTTACAACACAATGTTGTAGCAACCTATATCTAAATATGGTGAGCATTGTATAACCATCTTGAAGTGAAGTTTGCCACTCATGTGTGATATTTGTCTTTTTAAAAAGAAAATACGGGTAAAAATATTTGTCTTTTAAAAAAAACATCAAACAAATTTAATACGGATAAATACAAAAAGAAAATGGACATGTATATTTAATTATTTCATTGTGTTGTATAATTAATAATATTTAATTATATTTCATTATGTTGTATAATTAATTTTAATTATATTTAATTATGTTGTATTAATAATTAAAATGTAATAACTTCAAAAAAAATTTAACACTTAATACTCAATTCAGTAATTATTTGTAATAACTATATTTTTATATTCATTAATTTTTTTTTTAATTTTTAAATAAAGACAAAACAAATGCGCGTCACCAACCGATACTTCGCACACGAGTATCCCGCTAGTTGGTGTAAATGTAGAAATGCTCTTTAGAGATGCATTGTTATACATATAAGTTATTTTGAAAAATACAACGAAAATAAGGAGGTTTTAACTTACCGGTAGACATCTTAAATTTTCATAATTTTCAAACTCTTTATAGATAATTTTGAGCAAAAAATTCGAACGAAATTTTTTATAATTATTTCAAATTTTTTATAATAAATCAATTTTTCGATAATCTATTTCTAATTTTTCATAATAATTTTTTGAGTTTTTTTGAAAAAAGAATGGATTTTTCAAAAAAACCACTATTGCATTATTTTCTAGATTTTTTTAAATTCTACTAATTCACATTTAATAAACAAAAAAATATTTTAACACTGTCGAAAATTTCGAAAACTATTATAGTTTGTCGTAAATTTCAAAAAATGTTGTAATTTATTGAAAATTTTAAAATTTTTGATAGTGTAAAAAAATTTAAAATTTTTGGATTTTTCATTTAAAACTCTGATATTTCTTCATATTTTTTTCAGAAATATTCATTTTTTTCAGAAATTTTTGGTATTTTTTTCAAAATTTCCAATAAGCACAATAGAAATTCTAAAAAAATATATAAGGGCATAAAGGTAATAGTGGGTGTCAGGTACAACTGTGGGGGTGACAAGTTAAAACCTCAAAAATAAAGTGGCAAAAGGGTATCTCCGTCCCGTTTATGTCAGTTCGGTAAAAGTCTGCAAAAAATAGGGCTGGACAGAACAAACATAGTTGAGAGTACAGGCTTAAAATATTAATTTGTCCTGCTCTAAAGTGTGGGTGAGGTGGGGTATAACACGACTTTTATTCGTCATTTATTTAACTATTTATTTTAATTGATTAAATTATTTAAATAATTATTTTGTTTGAATTATGACATGTTGGTCGGTGTCGCCATTTGTGGTGTTTTGTGTTAATTTAATTAGTTTGGTGGAAATTAAATTAATTAAACTATTAGAATTTGAGAGAATACAAGGAATTGAGTCAACTTTGTGAGTTGAGAAAGTTACTACTCTTGACTCATATATAAGAAGGAAAAAAAGACAATTTTCACGCTTATTAAGAATGATAGTTAAGTGCATTTAATTTTCTTAAATTCATGAATAAGAAATAACACAATTACTAATTTATCCTTTATTTAAATTGCCCTCCACTAACAATATTAAGTAATTAATGAACGAATAGTTTTGAAATAAAGACAATAAATGTGCCTAGATTTGTTGACATTTGCTTATATTTAAAGCCAAAAAAATTAGAAGACTTTTGCTTATAAATAATGTGGTTAGTGGAGAGAAGCTTGTATTGAGTTAGGAAAAAAAATGCAATTATGAGAAATTAATTAGAATAACATATATTCAGAAAGTTAGAGAAATTAGGTTTTAGAGTCTTTTTGTCAATATGTGAAATAGAAGAGTGGAATAGAGAAACAAGATGGGAGAGCTAGGGTTTTGAGGAGAAGGCCATTGAAGCTTGCTTTTGGTTTTTTTTTTTGTCTGAATTACAAGTTAAGGGGAGATTATTCAATTAAGAGTGTCTAAATCATGAAAGGGTAGAGAAGTTTCTCTTAACCTCTAATAAGATTTTTGTTTTTTTTTTCTATTGATTGATGATGTGTAAGATAAATGCATGTTTATGATTGTATTTTGTCATGATTTGATGTGATAAATTGTGTTTTGATTGCTATGTTGTTTGAGGTTCATGAATCAATTGATCAAGTGTTGAATTATGTTGAAATTGAGGATTTTAGGGTATAACTATAACTTATTAATTCATGATAAAAATAATGAATCACTGTTATTTAAGAGATAGTTTATGTGTTGGTCATGTTAGAATGTCATTTTATGATATTTTGATTGATATAATATAGACCGGTATGAGTGGTGAGAGACATGAGATGAGGAAGATGAACGATGTAGAGAAAATTAGGATTTTTGAAAAATTTCATGATGTCAATCGATTGACACCAAATGGCGATCAATTGCTTGCCCTTATTTTTGGATGTTAATTGATTGCTTGTGTGTGTTTTGGAAGAAAAAAATGAATGACAGTCGATTGTCATTATGAATTAATCGATTGTATTGAGTCCTAAAGCGTGTTTTGAAAAGTCAGTGAGCAAAGGGACTTGATGACAATCGATTATCATCCCATGAAAATCGACTGTTACCGTATGATTTTTGAAAAATTCCTGAAATGGAACATGTTTTATTCCACAACGATTTTGGTTGTAACTTTGGTTCCGTAAGTCCAAATGGAGTGACGTTCGAAACGTTAGAGAGATAATAAGAGAGCTACCTTATGGTAGTGAATTGTGAAATAATTATTGTATAAAATGAATAATCATTGTGTGAATATATGTTATGTTTTGAATGTATAATTGTGTGATAATTGTACATGCTTAGTGATGATTGATGAGGCGACTGGTTTGGAGTGAGGACTACTCGTGTTGTGTTAAGTACATGATGAATTACTGTCAGAGTGTGGCTCTAGTCCTTATTATGTTGTCTTGTGATCGTTTACAGTCAAAATGAGGTTGTATTCGTTGTATTGTTAGAACATATGGATAATTTTGTGAATTGTTGTGTTTACTTAATGGTGAGTTGATGTTAAAATGAATTGACATATATGAATAATGTGTGGGTGTATTTTAAAGGTGTGAATGTATGATTGATTGTGTGAATTGTTATACATGTTTTTGATGATTGATTACGGTCGGAGTGGGGGTGTAATCTTTGTTATGTTATTATTTTTGTGTGATTGTTTACATTTAGAGTGGGGTTGTATTCGTCTTTTTGTTGTTGTGTGATCATGTACAATCATAGTGGGGTTGTATTGCATTTTTTAATGTCATGCATCATATGTTGTCGTTGTTGTGAAAGAGGCATGTTCGCTAGTTCAAAGTGGAGACTAATGACTTGTCCCAAGCTCATAGTGGGGGCTTGGAGCTCATAGTGGGGGCTCGGGGTTCGTAGAGATTGGGACCCGGTTCATATGAAGAACCAATTATTGAGTCGATATCGCATGCATATAGAGTTGAGTTGCGAGTCTAGTTTAGAGTGAGGACCATGACGAGCAAGAGTTGACTCAATTGTTGCTTTGCATTATATAATAATTGTGCAAATGAGATGCTTTTGTATTGAGAAATACCTTGGTGTGTTTGAGTGAGTTTAATTGTGGTGTGGGCGAGATGTGAATACATGATATTTGAGGTGTGTATCTAATACATGTATGACTGTGTAGTGTGTGAATCTATCATGATTGTTTATGTGTCGTTTATTATTTAATATATTCCTACCCTTTATAGTGTTTTTACGTGTGTGCTCCTCTAGAGTACAGGTAATCAGGTACCTGAGTAAGAGCTTGAGGTTGAGGATGATGATGTGCCTCTTTAGTTGCTTTTCATTTGAGTCTTATAGTTGGAGTCGCTTTGATACGTAACACGAGGGGAGCGGGTAGTTCTTTGTTTGTTTATGTTACATATCTTTTCCTTTGATTTTATTTCATGATGAACCATTTTCAAACAAATATATTTGTTAAGACTTTTTATGTCGAGTAATTTATAATTCTGCTGCTTATCAAATGGTTTGAATTTTTAACTATGTAGTTCAATTATGAGTTATTTATATGATGCTTAACATTGTACTTGATGGATTTATGTTTTATTTGATTATTTATCGATTCGGTAAGCATGTTGTTACATAGTTGAAAGTGTGGACTTAATACATTAGTGTGTCCTACACCAAAGTTCGGGTGGGGAAAAGCGGGCAAACAAACACCGCATCTTTTAAGTCTAAAAATGCACAAATTCATGGTAATGTATATGCCTACCAAATCTCTCAAAAAATAGGGCGGGGAAGAGCAGGCACATTAGAGGGTGATGGTGTTAAATATGTAATTCTTTGTATTAAGCATGATGTAGATTCGACATAGTTGAAGTTAAATATATTTGATAAAGTAGTAGTCAAATACAATCGTTAGTAGTCGAAGTATGTAGTTGTCGAAGAAGTTAACTTCGACAAAGTTAAACTTAATATTTGTTTTGTAATATTTGAGTTAGTTAGATTACTTAGTGTGTAAGTAATCCCAGCTATAAATAGTGAGACACCCTTATATGTAAAAAGTAGTAATTGAACAATTCATATAGAATTGAATAAAATCATCTTCTCTTTTTCCAAACCCTAATTTTCGTCTTTCTCTCTTTCTCTCTCAAATTATCTCCTCTTTTAAAATCTTTATGCAGCGAGACCATCTTGTAACCAATGTGTGGTTGAATCACTCAAGTGAAGAACGAAAGGTGATCAATCAAAAAGATTGATTCTTATTCATCAAGGTTGATTCGGATTATCTCCAAATTTGGGCTTAATTTCAACATCTGGTATCTAGATCACTGGTTACTATTTAAGGAAGCATAACGTAATGACTTCTCATCCTAACAGGCATTTTCCAACAAATCTTCAAATCTTAAATGGTAAGAATTATGAGAATTGGTGTAAGCATATGAAGTTTGTTTTCTGCTATCAAGGTATTTGGGATCTTATGAAAAATGGAGTGACATCAATTTGAGAAGATGTTATGGATGAACAAAAGGTTGCACATAAAGATTTGAAGAAGAAAGATTATAAATTTCTCTTTATAATTCATCAATGTGTTGATCCATACAACTTTGAGAAAGTTGGTGATGTAAAATCATCAAATGAAGTATGGGACATCCTGGAGAAATCATTTTGAGGTATTAAGAAGGTGAAATAGGTGAGGTTACAAACTAACAAAAGAACATATGAGTTGTTTCAGATGGAAGAAAGCTTAGCTTAGCTGATTTCTTAACCAGAGTAACAAGACATGTGAATCAAATCAAGATGTATGGAGAAGTTTTGACATCGAAATTAGTAGTCGCAAAGATCTTGAGGTCACTGACTCCAATGTTTGATCATGTGGTACTAGACAGAGAAAAATCAAAGGACTTGTCAATCATGACAAAAGAAGAGCTTCAAGAGACGGTTGAATCTCATGAACAAAGAATGGCTGAAAGATCTACAAGCAAGACAAAGAGTGATATAGCTCTGCATGCGCATTCAGCAAAATAAAAGAAAGACAAAGGAAAATGGAACGGGTAACAAAGGTAGAGGAAGTTACAATAATTCGACTGGTAAAGGAAACAAACAGTAAGATATTCATCAAAGCATAGGCAGTCCTCAAACCAAAGTAATCACAAAGGTGGTGCTGCAGGTAGAGGAAGAGGTGATGGAAGCAAACTTGACAAAAACCACATTCAGTGTTATAACTGTCGAAAGTATGGACATTATGTAATTCAAAGTCAAGGAGGCAAGAAAGAAAATAAAAAAAGTGATGCAAGACTTGCAAAATATGAAAAAGAAGGAAAGATGTTATTGATGGTAACAACAAAAGATGAAGAAATATTCAAGGACTATTAGTACTTAGACTCAGGCTGCTCATCACACATGAATGTAAGGAAAGATTGATTTGTCAACATAAGTCCTTCAATGAAGAACAATGTGAAATTCACAAATAACAATACCATGGTTGCCAAAGGTATTGGTGATGTTCTGATCATGAGAAAAGATGGCAAAGGATCAGTAATTTCCTTTATATTGTACATACCAAGCATGAAAAGAAATTTGCTCAGCATAAGGCAACTGATCAAGAAGAATTATAGAATGTTAATCAGAGATAAGGTGATGAGAGTTCTTGACTCAGGTGGTAGGTTTATCTTGAAAGCACTTATATCTTAGAACATAACCTTCAAGATTAAACTTAATGTGATGGAGCACAAATGTCTGGCAACTGCACCTAGCTGAGATGAATGGTTATGGCGCTACTATTATACCCCAAAATTTTCCCTCACTATTTCTTACCTTAGTTGGCTTGTGCTTCTCACTTATATGCATCTCCATTAGGTCATAACCTCAATCATTCATTTGCATGATCTCTTAAAGCATTGGATCAAGAATCATACCTCAAGGGTTTCTCATCTTTCTACAAATTGTGGCTCATGTGGATATAAGATCATCAAGTTCCATTTCATCACAAATTCCCAAGGAAGGGTCTTTGGTCAAGGTCAACTTGACATTGACCATATCATAATCTCATGACTCAACACATGATCCAAGGGTTCCAATAACTCAATTATGGTCTATTCTTATCATTCTATTGGATGGAGAAGCTTGGGATATTGCCAATTGAAGATTTGGATTCAAATGCCAAAAATCAATTGAGGGTCAAAGTCAAAGTTTGACTATTGAGTTCTTTGGTCAACCATGAGCATTTGAAGTCAAGAATCATGAAAGTATGAAGTTTGATCAAGTTTCACCAATAGAAAACTTGCAAATCAAGAAAGGTGCAAAGTTGGTGGATTTGAAATATTTTCTAAGTATCCAAAAATCATGATCGTCTAGTCAACTTTTCAAGGTTGTGGGGTTGAATCAAGCATCCAAAATTGACAAATAAGGGCTGCAATTGAAGATCTCATTTGATGCTACACCATGGTGTAAGATTTGAGCCAAGAATCATTTTCCAAGTGGGAGATATTTGAAGTTAAAGTCAAGGGTTCCACTTTGTGCAATATGGCAAAACTTAGAAAATTTTCTAACTTATAGACAGTTGTGGTGTCCTGACTTTACACCCTTGTATCTTAACATCCAAGCATATTCTCAAATTTTTTCCAACATGAAAGTTGTACATGGACATAAGACCTTTCCAAGGATACCAATTTTGCTCCATTTGGTTCATCACACCTCAACTTACATCCCTCCAAAGTAGCCAAAATGATATGTTTGAATCATGGGCACCAACTTCTACCAAGTTGTGCCTAATGGTTGAAACTCACAGTATAGGTCCATTTTGAATTTGGACATGTTCTAAGACATTCAAAACATTCAATTATAATGATTCATGATGTCTATTATTCAAATTTCAAAATGAAGCATAACTTAGCACGGGTTCTAGGCCAGTCCAATACACCAAGTTCAATGGAACATTGCTTCCAATACAATTATCCTTTCAACCCAATTCCGATTGATTTTTGTCCTCATCATGGCCTATTTTACATAACATCAAAAGTTATACCAAAGGAGTTGGAACTGAGCACATGAGGTTTTACGGAATCACGATTTTGAAGTAGCTTAAGGAGGACGATGATGGTGCTTTGTGTTCATGATATTTCCTTTTTTATTTAATTTGAATTTGCTGACTGAGCATTCCTCATATGTTAATTAGTGTGCGTAATGTGATGATTAGTAGGCTGACTGGATAATTAGGCCATGTGCGTGTGAATTAAAGTGAGATATGGTAGGTCCTTACATCATGACCTTTGATTCTAGATAATGCCTAGTCAGCTTGATCCTAGGGTGAAGAGATCATTTGATCTCAGTAATTCCTAAGCGCTTGATCTGATCTGGACGGTCTTGATCCAGTAAGGGTGCAATATGGCGCTTTTGTTGGTTTTAGGATTAGATTTGGACTTTTTGTACGTCGGGATTTGTTTTTTTGCTACTGAACCCATTGCTTTTCTATTTTCACCTCCTATTTTATTTTCTTTCTAATTTCTTCATTTTAATTGATTTTTTAGATTTTCTTTTTTTCAACTTGATTTAAATTTAATTTTCTTTCATTTTAATTGGTTCAATTTTTATTTAGGGTCTTTTTTTTAATATAATGAATGTTTATTTGGATATTTTTTCACTTTATTTTTATTAGGTTAATCATGTAAATAGGTTTTTGTGATATATGAACTTTGATCCTAATTGATTGATGCTTGATCTTTCATCTTGATTCCACATGTGCTTGATGCTTGATCTTTCTTCTTGAGTAATTCTTGATTCCACATGTGCTTGATGCTTGATGCTTGATGCTTGATCTTTCTTCTTGAGTAATTATTGATTCCCCGTGTGCTTAATGCTTGATCTTTCTTCTTGATTAATTCTTGATTTCACAATTTTTAAACTTGATCTTATCTTTTAGTTGTGATTAAATGCTAGCTAGTAGCTTGTGATGCATCTTTTTAGTTTGACTTTGCTTAATTCCCTTGATCTTCATTTTAGGTTAACCTTTGAATTAACTTTGCAATTTGGTTAATTTCAATTGTGCTTTGATTTCTCCTTATTAATTCATGATTGATTCATCACATGACCATATCATACCACATTGTGTATACTAATTCTTTTTCTTTGTTTTGTGAGGTAACATTTGAGGAACTTCACACATTTGGGCCTTTAGAACTTTAACCATGCTAGTGTACTTTTATGGTTCATTCTGTTCATTTCCTTTTATGACTTAGATTAGGCCTCCCTGCTTGGTGGGTTTCTCATACTCCCCCCTCCCTATTTGCAATGTAATAATGTAGGGTTTTATATGTTTTAATGCTTGTATGCTTGCTTGATTGTTAAGAAAGCTAAAAATGAAAGCGTTTAGAAAACAATTTCAAAACAAAAAGACAAATAAGGCTTGATTCAACGTCAAGTCACTTTTCAAACTTATTAACTTGGATTGTTTCTCATACTTCACCTTAAGGTTCCTTCATGCTTCTCATTTATCCTTATCCAATCATTCCATAAATCCCAAGCAAATCTTGTATGCTTTCACCATAAGTTGATTTCCTTGCGCATCGTCATCAACCTACCCTAATCTGATCATCACCTTTTCCTTTCACTTTCTTTTCATCTTATCTTCCTAAGCAAAAACCTTGGTCTTGTACCAAGTGCATTTTCAAAATATTTTCCTAAATAAACAAGGATGGCTGTGGAGTGGTTAGGCGAAATCCTTGTCCTATCCCGAGTGTTTGACATTACCTTTAGGGTTCACTGTCTAAAAACACTACCATCCAAACCAAACATTTCTTAAATAAAACAAATATTGTCCTCCTTGTATTGAATTAAAAAGAAAGGATTAAGTGAAGATTTCTTCCTCTCTGAGTATTAGGATGCTCACTTTAGAGTATGTGATCTTGATACTCGTATTTCAATACAAAGACATGATGTATTCGCCTCACCATTTTCAAAGTAAACCTTTTGAGATAAAGAATTGGGTACTACTCGCAGGGGTTCCTATCTGAGGACTTATTTCACCCTTAAAAACGATAATCACCAATCAAATGTAACATCTTGCCTCGATGGAGAAAACCTAAGCCTTTTCAAAAAGGGCACGCTATTTCCATCCTGCCGCATAACAGGCTAAAGCATAAATCTCCTTGCGTGCGAGCGGCAAAACCTGTTACTAGGATGTGAACGTTAACATCGTCCATTAAAAGCAACCAACTCGTGGTTCCACGAACTACAGACGCTCTGATTCTTCATTCGTCAATGAAGATACGTAGGCACGAGAGCCCCAATTCTCCGCGAGCACTTTGTTTTTAATCCTTTTTCTTTCCCTTTTAATAGAGCATTCCTTAGAAAGCATAAACCCTTAGCAACATCCTTACGCATAAGACAAACAAATGATTCTCATCAAGTACGATGGATGAGGGGTGCTACTACCTTCCCTTTGCATAACCGGCTTCCGAACCCATCTTTTGGTCGTGAAACCATCTTATCTTTCCTTTTGGGGTTTTCTCGATATTTTCCCTTCCCTTTGTGATAAATAAAGTTTGATGGCGACTCTGTGATTTTTTTTCGCGTAGCGACAACTACAGACTTAGCCATCTCAACTTTAATACCATAAAAAATATGAAGAGAAGAAACATGGTTTCTGGATTACCAGAAATTGACATTCTAAATGAAATGTGTGAAGCATATATTCAAGCAAAGCAACACAAGAATAACTTCGACAAAGATTTAGGAAGCAAGTCGAAGGCAATTCTTAAAGTCATATATTCAGATGTGTGTGGTCTTATCCAGGTGGATTCAATTGGAGATAACAGGTACTTTGTTACATTCATAGATGATTATAGTAAAAAATTATAGACATACCTAATCAAAAGGGAAAGTGATGTGCTTGATGTGCTCGCAAAGTTTAAATCTATGGTGGAGAGATAAAGTGGTCAAAAGCTCAAGACCATGAGAATTGGTGGTGATGGAGAGCATGTTTCCAATGGTTTTGTTGTTTTATTTGAGAAAGAAAGGATTATACATGAGGTGGTGTCGCCTTACACTCCACAACAAAATGGAATGATAGAGAGGAAGAATATAACCACCATAAGCATGGTGAGAAGTATGCTAAGAGGAAATCAATTACATAACGAGTTATGAGGAAAGGATGTGTCGACTACAACATACATCCTGAACAGATGTTCGACTAAGAAGTTAGAAGAAATCACACAAGAAAAATGATGGTCTGGTGTCAAGCCTAACTTAAGTAATTGGAAGTTGTTTAGATCCATAACACATAAGCATGTGCCTGATTAGTTGAGAAGAAAAATTGATAGCAAGTCACGTCAGATGATCATGATAGGATATCACTCAACTGGAAAATACAATATGTTCGATCCAGTGACAAATAAGTTATAATCAACATGGATGTGATCATAGATGAACTTAAGGAATGATACTAAAATAAAACCATCAATAAATATTCAATGAGAATCTTATGTGATGAACCAGCTAGCGAAGCTGACAGAAGATGTTCGACAAGAAGGAGTTAGAGGTTAAGCATGACTGTGTGATTGCATCAAATGATATGGTCAATAATGAAAGTGAACTTGTCCACTATGCTTTCTATGCAGATACTGAGCCAATCAATGTAACTGAGCCATTGAATATCTTAAATTGGATGCAATCAATGAAATAGGAACTGAAGTCAATAAAAGTTAACAATACATGGCCACAAGTCAAATTGCCACAAAGTTAGAAGACAATTGATGTGAAGTGGGTTTACAAAGTAAAGTTGAACCCAAAAGGAAAAGCAACCAAACACAAAGCTAGACTTGTAGCTAAAGGATTTCTTTAAAGAGAAGGAATCGACTTTGATGAAGTCTTTGCACCAGTTGTTGGGATCCAAATAATCAAATTGGTTGTTAGTCTAGCAAACATAACCAACTAGTATATGTGTCATATGAGTGTGAAATCTGTGTTTCTCAATGGTCCCTTAGATGAAGAGGTTTATGTAGCATAACTAGTTGGATTTGTGAAGCAAGGCCAAGAAAGTAACGCATACATAATACATAAAGCCTTGTATGGACTTAAGCAAGCTTAATGATTTTAGAATAGGAAGATAGATATACGGTGTAGATGTCAAACCAGTGTATACGGTGTACTCCCTTACCATAAATATAATAAACAAAAAATAAAAAGGTACTTCCTTACCATATGGATATACGGTGTAGATGTCAAACTAGTGTAAACATACTATTTCTCAAGATTTTATTCACTCCTACTTTATTTTCAAATGTTTGGTTTCTTTAATTAAAGAAAAATTGGTCTATTTTATGTTTTGTTGGCTTATCATCATCTTTGATCTATCTACCTACTATCAATAGTAATAGATATACGAACAAAATACTTATGTTTTGTCAAAAGTAGTAATAGATATACGAACAAAATACTTATGTTTTGTCAAAAGAAGAAATAAAATATTTAGGTGTCAAATAAATGTGAAAATGATAGCTTGCCAATGTATGTGATCTGACTACAACTTGAGTCACGTGCAATATATTCTTCTTTGTGCTACTCCCTCCGCCTAGTTAAGACTTTTTTTCATATTTCAAAATAAATGTTTTTTTAAAATATTAATGTAACATTTATTATTATTTTTTCACAAATATATCTTTATTTATTAATTTTTATACTTTTTAATTATTTTACTAATTATAATAAAAAAGAATATTTTATTAAAAAATAATTTTACCATTAAAATCAAAAAATTTAATTATTTTCTTTAAAATTGCGCACAACTCAAATATAACATCTATTTTAAAACTTAGGTAGTACAAAATAGCTGATGCATGATTATGAATAAGAAAAATAAATTATATATCAACAATTTACATGGTCAATTGATCAACAATTTATATTTTATATTTTAAAATTATATTTATAAGACAGTAGATTAATAAAATTTTATAAGACAGTAGATCAATAATTTATATTTTATATTTTTATAATATTTAAAATTATATCTATAAGACAGTAGATTAATAAATATAAAATTTTATTAATAAAATTATATTTAACTAGTTTTAATCTCTTAAATACAATCTTATGTGAAAAATTTATAGAAAAAAATCTTCATCGGAATTTGTCATTGTTGCCAGAATCTACGTTGGATTTATGTATTGGTTTAAAGTTTTACCGTCACTAATAACGAAACAATGACTGACCTGGCAAGAACAGCATCAGAGGAGAATTCTCCAACTGCGAACCACAGTCTACCGGCGAAAACCACCGCGGTGGTCCACCGTCTGCTTTTATCAACTCTTTCGCTTGCTTCAAGTATTCCTTCCAACCGCTCCGGCTCTGCTTCTCCTCCATCGCTCGAACACAGTTTACTAACATGGCAAAGCGAGGGCGGGTTATGCTCCGGATACTGCACGAGTTCAGTTTCAAGGCATGAGACGGTTGCTTGCGGCGGAAGAACGGGGAGAAACAAGCTCCAACGGCAATCATGGTTGTTGGCAGCTCAGCAGCAGTTGCAAGAGATTTGAATTGGTTATTAGTAACTACTACTATAGTGCTACTACAAGATATATATAAAAGACAAACGCATTATAACGTACCTTGTTTTCTTTCTTTGATATAAACACTTGTTTAACGTTTTGTTTTCTATTCAACGTAATTATAGAAATGTTTTGTGGATTGTGATTATCCTATTTAGGTGTATTTATTTTGATTGAAAAAGATATTCAAAAAATAGGTGTGATGAGATAAGAACATAAAGATAGAAATAAAGAAATAAAGATAAAATAGTGCTATAAAATGTTGAAATATTATAGGGTGTCTAATTATAACTTTTTTTATGATAAATATATTTTTAAGTGAACGGATTCTTTTGAATATTTCATATACTATTTATAAAATTACATAAATGAAAAAAATTAAAATTTTCAAAATATAGCTGATGTATGAATAAGGAAATTCCAAAATTTAAAATACTTATCTAATGGTTGTGCCAGTTCTAAACACACAAATCTTTAAAGATTACACAAATTAAGTCTTATAGGTTCTTTGAATAAGTTTTTTTTTTTTTTTTATAAATTATTTTGTAAATTAAATTAAAAAATATTTAAAATAAACTAAAACAAAACATATTTGATAGTTTTATTTTTAAAGATTGTTTTACAAATAAAATTTTTTTTAATTGATCAATTTAATTTCAAAATACATTTAAAAATAAAAATAAAAAACTTTTTTTATACTTATCTCATTTTTATAATATATTCATTTTAATATGTTTTAATTAATGTAGATATAGTTCAAAAACTTTTATAACATAGTATTTATTATTTTAATTTAAATATGAAACTCATGAGATATTTCTAAAATATTTTTAATATTTCTGAATCAATTATATTCATATATGTTGGGTGAATATTATAATAATCATTTTCACATCTATTTCACTTTATTTTACATTAATCATCTTTATATTTTCTATTTATAGTATGAATATTTATCAAATACAACATGATTATTGCAAAAACAATAAATAAGCATGAGCTGATTGTCGATATATATATATTAATTATGTGTAATTCTCCATTATTTTAGAAATATTATGGAGACATATTTTTTTTAAAACATTTGACGTGTATGATTAACAAGTTGAAATGTTAACTATTATTATTTTTATTGAGTAAAAATAAAGACTATTATTATTTTTATTATATTTAAAAATTAATTTATTCATTGTGTTTTTTATAGAATGTTGGATATCATATTACATTTTAATTCAAATAACAGTCCTCTTATTATTTTTAGTTTGAAATTGTAAATATTTTTTTCTCTAAAAAATATTTAAGATAAAAATATGGAATGCATAAGATCGGAATGCACAAAATCAAACAAGTTGAGAAAGGTTGTTAATCATTTTTTATTTAACACATATTTCACATATTTTAAAATTATTAACATCATAAAAAATTAAATTATATTTAATTAATTGTTTCATATTAATATGAGTTAAATCTATTAAAATGGATTTTATCATAAGAAGAAATATAAACTTTATTAATAATAAAGCTTAATCATTTCTTTAGCGAAATAACTCTTTTTCACGAATACACCATTACAGGTCAAGATTAACTTGCACGATTCATACACAAATTATTTGATTTTTTCAAAAAATCTCTATTAATAAGGTTCCTATTCATGCTGAGATATGAAGTATATACTAAGCCTAACTTTCTTCTCATAAGTGAAGTTGAGTTTCATGGTTTTCATCCCAAAGATCCTTGAACGTCCTTCATTTTCAATTCGAACCTTTGTCCATTGATAGCTTCAGAATATGTTTCGAATGTCGTTTTGTCATAGGAAACATGAGCAGTGGCATAAACATCATACAACCATCATTGTACCTTGCCTTTGGTCACCAAAATTTCGCTCACCATGGCAATTATGTTATCATCAATTTTAACAACATTTGCCTTATTTTGAGACTTCTGCAATCTCAAGCATAATTATCGTGTTTGCCACACACACACAACAACCGCCATTAGGGCCTTTTAATTTGCTAGAGCTCTTGAGCTTATTTTGATCCTTCTTATGACCAAGATAATTCACTTTACTATTTTGTTTCTTCTTGTCTTTTGCGCTCACCGTATTGACCTTATAATATCCAACAACCTCGTATTTTCTCCATCTTTTGATTCTTTCTAGATTCAAAAATGTTTCTAGATTCGCTCTAAAGAAAAGTCCTCGAAATTGTGAAGTAACTTCTTTCTATAGCTTTTCCATGAAAACGACAACTTTGCAATAATTGCACTAACTTGAAAAGCTTCAGAAATATCGATCTTCATAGCCTTCAGTTTATTTACAAGAACTTGTAACTTGTGCACTTGTGAAAATATAGACTTTGAATCAAACATTTTAAAATCGAAATACTTTGAAATTAGAAACTATTTAATACATTCCTCCTTAACATAAAACTTGAACTTGAGTGCCTTCCAAAATTTTATTTTTAATTGGTTGTCTATGTAGAGATGATTAGATAGTGTGTTTAGAATGTGTCTACGAAACAACATTGTTAGATAAAGGAGACTTATCTAGAGGGGGTGAATAGATCTCAAGTTAAAAAACTTTATAAAAACTATTTTAAAAATTTTAACGGCTAACGAAGTGACTTGGATCAAATCGTCTAAAACGAATCGCTATTGAAAAGCTCAAATATACGTATATGAAAACCAATTGATAATAATGGTAAACAAATCAATCAATATGCTTTTAACAACAATCACTTGAATGCTACATAAAAAGTAAAGTATGTTTCCAATGACAAAATACACAAAAACACAACTGAGACAACTTATCGAACACCTTGTGTGCAATCAATTTCGTTTAGAATTTTCTATAATTTTGTTGATTTGAAAAAGCAACTACAATGTAATAGATTGTAATCAACACAAACAACCCATTTTCAAAATGTTATCAACCAAAGTATAACCAAACGTATTGACCGTACAATCTATGAATTCAACAATTTGCAAATGAAAAATAAAAGAGATAGAGAGAGTGAGAGAGTGAGAGAGAGAGAGAGAGAGAGAGAGAGAGAGAGAGAGAGTACACAAGAATTTGTTTAGGAAGTTTCCCAATCGGTCTCGCTATGGGTACGACTGCCCTCAATTCGAACTCGAATTGAGATAATCAATCTTACTTTGCAAATGTAGTTTTACAAGAGACATGCAAAAATACAACCTCACAAACTCTATGTTTGATGTTGATTCTAACACTTTCTCTTCCCTTGATCTGAGCTTGATCAAGTCACCCAACAATACCAATTTGACTCACTGTCTCACGCTACTCCTTTGCAAGAAACTCCATTCTTCAAAGCTTTCACTCGATCGAATCCAAATTGCGAATTATTATCACCTAAGATTTATCAATTTGATTCATCGCCTCACGCTACTTCTTTGTAAGAAAACCCGTTCTTCAAAGCATTCACTCGATCGAATCCAAACTGCATAATCTTGTCCAAAGCCTTCAAATCCACAATTGATCTTGAAGGAAAATCCCAACTTGGTTTTCTTATTTGAAACTTTCAAAGATTCTCAACCCAATTTACAGTTCAACAACCTAAATTGGACGTTATCAACTTGATTCTAGATGGCATCCAAAAAAAGAATTATTATGTGTAATTTGTTTGTGTGTATATATAGAACATGGGTTGAAGATGAAAAGAACTCCTTGTGTATATCTGGTTTCATATCTTGTTAAAATGATGCATGTATGAAGTGTATATATATATATATATATATATATATATATATATATATATATATATATATGTGTGTGTGTGTGTGTGTGTGTGTGTGTGTGTGTGTGTGTGTGTGTGTGTGTGTGTTTGTGCGTATGTGTAACACCCTTTTCTACCCCACAATTAAAAGACACATTTATTCAAAGTCATCAGAGTAAAATATTTAACTCAATAGAAATCACCTCAAAGGGCGTACATTTCTCATGTTACTCAAAATAAGTCAATGCTCCGTGTACAACGGGTTTTGCCCAAAATACATCAAACTATACAAAACAGCGGAACTCAAAAGGCATAACCAAGGTTTCCTCATACGGGAAGATAATCAAAATAAACTTAATAAACATAACTCAACTCAAAGACCCTCAACCCGATGTTACACTATCAGAGCAAGACCCTCTAAGTTGACAAAAGGCCAATAACTCAAAACTTCAAAAGTCCTTAACGGCATCCACAGCTAAACCTGGTATCTGCACGTTACCCACGTGGAGGTAACATTCAAACAGGAAGGGTGAGTAAAACAATTCATAATAATCAATGTATAAAAATCAACATATAAACGGCGTTATTTCATATTCAACACATTCATATCCTCCAATAGGCCTCGAAGGCCACAACATCATAATTCATACAAAAAGACTCATAAATGCAAATGCAACATAGACTCTGTCGCAACTGCGAAAAAAGGTGCCGACAATGACAGAAGAGTCGCCACCGTTCGTTATTTATCCCAACGAGGGAAAGGGAACAAGCAGAGAAAACCTGACGAAAAAGGATAAGATTGGTCATCGCAACTAAATCTCGGGTTCGGGAGTCGGTTACGCAAGGGGAAGGTATGAGCACCCCTCACGTCCGTCGTACTCGACGGGATCCATGCTTGTTGTCTATCTAAGTGTGTGTTTAATCTATCTACGCTAAAGGCTCAGGACAAAAAGAAAAGAAAAGTGACTTGGCAGAGCATCGTCGCTCTGTGCCTACGTATTCCCTTGTGCAATGGGAAAGTCAGAGTCAACGTAGTTCGGCTAACTATGGAGAAAGGGGGGAAGGTTGCTCGCCAAGACATCGTCGTCTTGTGCCTACGTATTCTCGTCTGGCACGAGAAATCAGAGCAAATATAGTTCGGGCTAACACGAAACCACAGGTTGATTAAGTGTTTTAATCGATTAGGGTTAAACCTTCATTCTAGCAGTTAGGGATGAAGCCTGTTTGCGGTAGAACCAAAGCTTAACAACACTCTTTTTATGAAAAAGGTTTCCGATTAATCCCGAAGGAAAAAGGTTTGAATTTTGTTTGTGTTTTTTAGTGAAGTGAATTAATTCGGTTTGTGATTCACGTTGCACTAAAGACTATGACCTAGGAGCGAATGCGTCGCATATCATCCAAAAGGTGTACACTAAACACTCTAGGCCATTAAGAGGAAGCCCCCCAATCACCATTTCCCAAGTAGCTTAAGGCTCGTAGCGCACAAAGTTCATCATATTTATTAGATGAGTTAGAATTGTTTTGAGATGAGAAGAGAGAAATACGCACGGAAAGTCTAAGGGAAACTCGGCCCTAACGTTGTCATGCAAAGTGGTCCTAAGGTTTGGATTAAAAGGGGGAACATCTACCCTAATGTTAGCATGCTTGGATTGAACGCCTAATGTCTCTCCTACTCCCATCCTAAACTGAGGGACTAGGAACCTTATGGGGATCATGGCAAAAAGCACAAGAAAGCACCAAGAAAATTCAATCACAAGTAAGAGATGCAAACATGGAATGCAACACACAAGCAAAGGGAGGAAAAAGTGCGGGGTAGACACCACCACAAGCACATCTCGACCTTTACTAATGCTGGAAATAAAGATGAAAAACACAAGAGGAAATGCAAATGCAAGAATGCAAGCAAACATGAATATGCAAGCACAAAATCACTATGAACAACAACACATAAGTGTGCATCCAAATGGAAAACAAACACAAGTCGTCGAAGTCTCGATTAAATAACCAAAACAGCAATAAAACATCCAAAACATTTCACTTCTAATGCATTGTATTGGATTACGATGATTCGATGCGAAACGGTACTCAAACATGCAAGAAAATTAGCAAAACAGACCCACTGGCACAATGTTAATCGGTTAACCATATGCGTTAACTGATTAGCCACTTAAAAATGGCTGAAAATCTGGAAATTTGTACGTGTTAATCGGTTAACCATATGCGTTAACCGATTAACACTCTGAAAACTTTGAAAATTTTGAAAATCTGAAATGGTTAATCGGTTAACCATATGTGTTAACCGATTAACACTGTGCCAACAGCAGAAAAACAGCAACAGAACAACATTTTCAGCAAATAAGCACTTATCCGATCAACCGGATGATCGCATAATCACATAATCACGAAATTAAACCAGCAAATCAAGATTCAAACAACATGTAAACAGATTAACACAACCGAATCATGGATCAAACAGATCGAATTAACCAAAAGTTAATCAAATATGAAAATCCACATGATTATGCAAATAAGCTAAAAACAGATTCGGATCCAACCTTCGGAGGGGAGATTTGCTCCGGTTAATATTGATTCAACTGTAATTGAATAGATCCAATGCTAGAAGTTCGGAATACTTCAAGATCTACACCAATTCTTGTAGTAGCAATGAAGATCCTTCAAGATCAATCCAAAATAAGCCAAATAATCACTTCCAAGTTCAGATCCAATTTTGCACGAAAATTGGATGAAGAAATTGATTCAATGGAGAGAATTGATGAAGGTTTAGCTCTTAGAAATCAAAGATTTCAATGAAGAATCAATTATCTGAATGAGAAGAGCTTTGGTGAGGGTTTTGGAGATTGGAAAATTGAGAGAGAATTGAGAGAGAGTGAGATCAGTTCTGAATTTGAAATGAAATTATGAGTGATTAGTTGTGTGTGGTTTGGAGTGGATCACTTAAATACCAATTAGGCTTGGATCCAAATGAAAGATTTGGAAAATGGTTTGGAAAATATGGTTTGGAATGAGGAATGGGCATTTGGAGGGAAAATGAAATTAATCAAATTCCAAATAGGTTCTAGATCCTTCCTAAAGTGGAAATCACATTTACACATGACCAAAATTGGACTCCAAAGTGGTTTGGATTGAAAATTCACGTGTAGAGGCAAAATCTGCACTGGTTAATCGATTAACCATATAGGTTAATCGGTTAACACCTTCAAAAATCCCAATTTGCACTAACTTTGCCTTGGTTAATCGATTAACCATATAGGTTAACCGATTAACACCTCCAAAATTTGAATTTTGGCGCCTTTTGGAGGGAAATCTGTCGGTTTGTCCGTTTCTAACTGTTTTGAGCTCTGTTCAACTTCTGAAACTTGCTTTTGAATATCACAACCATGAAAATGTTTGTGATAGCCTGAATACCGCTTTTTAAGCTGAAAATATCCTGCAAAATAAAATAAAATCGGTCGCCTGGCCGCTGGACAAAATAAATGCCAGAGCCTCCGAGGCTCGCTGTTCAGGTTCGTGCACTGAGACGAAAACCGAGCCACGGGAAAACCTTGATCCCCTGTCTCAAGAACGAATGCTATGCAAATGCAGAAAATGCAAAAATGCAAAGAAACAAAAGCCAGATACTACCAAAACAAAAAGGCAAATTTTGGGGTGCTACGGACTCAATGCATGTGGTACCAATCATCACAGTGTGATGGACACTGGGTCATCAACCCTCCATAGATCCCCATCAATAGGATTGATTCTACTAGAGAATCGGAGCACATCAAAACACTTCACATCCACACAATGGGATTGAAGCCAAAGTAATCGAGATCCTAAACCTAAGTTCGGATGCACATGAATGCATGATGCACACGTCACAAATCATCCTCATAATAACATCATAGGTGCATCATCTTTCATCATATTCATCATCATCAAACGTCATAGCTCATCATTATAATCATCATCATACGTCATGTCATCATAACTCATCATAATAATCCTTTTCATACATCATGTCATCATATCTCATCATAATAATCATCATACATCACATCATCATAATTCATCATAATAATCATCATCATACATCATAGAAAATCATCATATAATCATGTACAAATCACATAGCGTTCACAGTCATACTCATATCAATTCATCATATTATCACATATTAATTCATAATTATAATCGCGGTAATCCTCATACTATTGCCTATTAATCACATGAACCTCACTGTCATACTCATGTTAACTCATCGCAGAAATCACATAATCAAACATCAAGGCATCGTTGCACACGATCAACATTTGCGAAACTCTGCTACGTTTGCTGGCATGTTCACTAGGGGAGTCTGGGGCGAGTTTCTTTGCTAGGCGAGTCTGGGAACAACATGGTTCGCTAGGCGAACTGCGCGATGACAACAAATTCTGCTATGCACCAGAACTCAAAATCACTCAAAAAGCGCTATGATCCACTTATCCAATGCCCCTAAAACATCCATAAATCATCCCTAAGGTCCTACGGAGATAAAGACACAAAATCTACGGTTTATTAGGCCAATCCCGGAACATATTCACACCCTAAATCACAATTTTTCCTTCAATTACACCCTAAGGCATTAGAGTTACTCATTATCCAATATTCCTAAGGGTTAAGCAAAGTTCAATCAGCTTTTTGGCCACGAAGGCCTAGGTTTCCGTTTCCCCCAATTAAACCATGGTTAGATTTTCCTATAATCGGTTTAGGCCACGAAGGCCAAAGATCACTGTTTCTCATATCTATGCTCTAACAGTTAGGAATACTTACCACTACACTAAACATCAGAGTTCTCAAAACTAGATTTAGGCCACGAAGGCCAAAAATCTCTTTTTCTCATAATTCTCCATAAAACCTTTAAACCTTTAAATCAACCATAATCACATCGAAAGTTACACATGGAAAATCATGAAAAGCTATACTCTCTATAACTTAGTTGTCGATCGAAGCCTTCTCAATCTTTCAGGGAACCTCTCGAAGCTTCTGCCTCCAATCTTCTCCTCAGAGCTCTGGCCTCAATACTTTTCACGGTTAACAAAATGAATCATAATTCCTTTCAGAATTTCTTTTTGTCAAACCTAGTCTTGGGCCACACAATTGGGTTTTCCCCATAACACCCTTACTAACTTCTCTTAATGCCCAAATTACCCTTATTTCACTTATATTTATTTTAACTAATAATAATACCAATATTTCCAAATTGTATACTATTAATTAAACAAATAATCCAAAAATGCATAATTCCCAATAATCCACAAAACCAACGAAAACCACCAAAATATGAATATTCTCAATTAAATAAATAAATTAAAATATTTCAATTAAATTTAAGGTGTTACAACTCTCCCCCACTTAAAAGAATTTTCGCCCTCGAAAATTACCTCAAAGAGGTATAGTCGGATACGACTCCCTCAACTGATCTCCATGCTCTCAAATCCAACTTTCCCCAGCTGGTCTTCCCTACAATACCCTTACCAAGGCAATCTCTTTACCTCGAAGTTGCTTCTCGTTCATCAATCCGAACTAGAAACGCTTCAACAATCAGATTATCTCTCACTTGTACACCATCCATCTGAATCAATGTACTCCCTCAACTTAGACACATGAAACACCTCATGCAATTTCACAAGCAACATCGGTAAAACAGTCTAACATGCTACTTCTCTGACGCTTCCGCTGCGCCACTCTGATATGGACCAACAAATCAAGGTGTGAGATTTCGAGACTTCAAGCTCGACCAACACCAGTTACCTGCGTAACTCTCAATAACACAGGATCCCCCTATTGGAATTCAAGTGTTCTTCGCCTCTTATCAAGGTAACTCTTATGACAACTCTGCGAAACTTTCATCTTTCTTGGATCCTCTTGATCCTTTCAGTCGCCTCTTGCGTAATCTCAGGTTTGAGTACAACACTCTCGCCTGACTCATACCAACACAAAGGAGTCATACACCTCCTGCCATACAAAGCCCCATACGGTGCCATTCCGATACTAGAATGGTAACTATTATTGTAGGTAAACTCAACCAACGACAAATGACTATCCCACGATCCATCTTGATCCAACACATGAGCTCTCAACCAATCCTTTAAAGACTGGATAGTTCTCTCTGTCTATCCATCCGTCCGCGGATGATGGGCAAAGTTCAACTTCAACATGGTACTCAAAGCGTCTGTAACCTCTCCTAAAATCTCGATGTAAATCTTAGATTTTCATCTGCCATAATATTCGACGATATCTCATACAACTTCATAACTTCCTCAATATACGTCTCAGCTAGCTTCAACATAGAATGATTAATCCTCATTGGTATAAAATGAGCTGATCTACTCAACTATCCAAAATCACCCATATTGAATCATATCCCTCTCACAATCTTCGGCAAACCCGAACACAAAATCCATGGAATTACTATCCCATTTCCACTCTGGAATATTCAATGGTTGCATCAGACCCAACGGTCTCTGACGTTCAATCTTCGACTTTCGACAAGTCTAACCAGCATATACCAACTCAACTACTTCTTTCTTCATCCCTGGCCACCAAAACAATTTCCTCAAATCCGGGTACCTCTTCATCGCACCGGGATGGATACCCAGTCTACTTCAACGTCCTTCTTCAAGAATACTCTTATTTCACTCAACAATATCTAGAACACAACTCTATCACGACATCTCATGATACCATTTCCATTAATCTAAAAATCAACTCTTCGACTTTGATCCATCAAATTCAACCGATCTACCAACTCAAATCAGGTTTCTGACCTTCTCGAATCTCATCAAGAATACCACTAGTAAGGTCCAACATACTAAGCTTAACTCCATAAGAAGTCTCTTCACAAACCAAACTCATATCACGAAGTTGCTCAATCAGTTCTAACTCTTTTATCGTTATCATCGATATATGTAAAGATTTCCAAATCAATGTATCAACTACAACGTCTGCTTTACCCGAATGGTAATTCAACCAAAAACCATCATCCTTCAGAAGTCCCAATCATTTCTTCTTCCTCACAGTCAACTTGTTCTGATCAAGGAAGTACTTCGAGCTCTAATGATTACTACACATCTCAATTCTCGAACCAAACAAATAAAGCTTCCAAAGCTTCGACACACCCATAACAACAACCCACTCTAAATCATGCGTCAGATAATTCCTCTTATGCCCTTTAAGTCATCTTAAAGCATAAGCTAAAACTTGTTGATGTTGCATTAACACCTCTTCCAATCCCATCAACAAAGCATCACAATATACCACAATGGTTCTGTCGGATTCGGCAAAAATCAAAACATGAGTTGTTGATAGCCTCCTCGAAAGCTCTTGAAACTTTCCTCACACTTTGCATCCAAACAAAAGCTTGAACCTTCCTAGTCCACTGCGTCAATGGCAAAGATGACTTGGAAAAATCCTTTAATGAATTCCAATAACAACCTGCCAACCCAAGAAAACTTCTAATCTCAAACACAGGTATTTGGGAGCTTCCCATTGCTATACGGCTTCAACCTTCGACATATCAACCATAATAACTCCACTCAAGATCACATGACCAAGGAACTTACTTCCTTCAACCAAACTCAGACTTTGACAGTTTTTGCATACAACTTCTTCCCTTTTAACATTGATAACAAAATTTTCAGATGCTCAGCATGGTCCTCTTTACTATTCGAATATACCAAAATATCACTGATTAACACACCCATCAACTCTCTCAAATAAGTATGGAAACTCTCGTTCATATACTCCACACACCCATATGGTGCCTTAGTCACCACAAATGGCACCACAAAATACTCATCATGTCTATACCTTATTTTAAAAGTAATCTCCTGAATATCTTCAGCCTTCGCATGAATCTGATGATACCCAGATCTCAAATCCGTCTTACTGAACACATTTGCAACAACCAATTGACTCATCAAATCATCAATCCTTGGAAGTGAACACTTGTCTTACTAGTCACCTTGTTCACTCGTCTATAATCCACATAAATCCCCACAGAACCTTCCCTCTTCTTAATCAACAAAACTGGTGCACCCCACGGTGACACACTCGAACGAATGAATCTCTTTTTAAGCAAATCTTCAAGTTGACTCCTCAAATCTTTCAATCCCAATGCATACACAGTATATGGAGCCATCGATATCGGACTAGTTCCAGGAACTAAGTCGATTACAAACTCCACTTCACGTTCCGGTAGTAAATCACTTATCTCATTAGGAAAACTCCCGGACAATCACAACTAATTGGAAAACCACCAACTTCCCCACGTTCATTAATACTCCAGGTTCCCATAAAAATAACCATCTCAACACCATCCTTCACCGACTCATCAAAATAACTCGTAAGCACTTAGCTTAACTTAAAACAATTCACTGCACATGCCATCTAAGCTTGCAAGACACGTCTATCCACTCAAACATGACTCTGTCCACTATCAACAAGAGATTATGGGTGATCAGTTCCTCAATTTGTCAGAAGACAGCCAAAAATCATGATGGGACATAAACCATCTTTACCAAACTATAAGAGCGTTCATCGACACACTGAGCCACCACTCCACACTTGAAGCATCCTGGAGAAGCACAAGCTTCTCCCCCACTCGACTCATTCCCACTCTGCAGATAAAGGTTAGAAAATAAACGTGTAGCGACAGTGTTTTCACACACATGTCGCATACTAGAGAACAAATAACATTAGAAAACTTGGCCGGACGGACCGACCTGCTCTGATACCACTAATATAACACCATTTTCTATCCCACAATTAAAAGGCACATTTATTCAAAGTCATCAGAGTAAAATATTTAACTCAATAGAAATCACCTCAAAGGGCATACATTTCTCATGTTACTCAAAATAAGTCAATGCTCCGTGTACAACGGGTTTTGCCCAAAACACATCAAACTATACAAAACAGCGGAACTCAAAAGGCATAACCAAGGTTCCCTCATACGGGAAGATAATCAAAATAAACTCAATAAACATAACTCAACTCAAAGACCCCCAGATGTTACACTATCAGAGCAAGACCCTCTAAGTTGACAAAAGGCCAACAACTCAAAACTTCAAAAGCCCTCAACAGTATCCACGGCTAAACCTGGTATCTGCACGTTACCCACGTGGAGGTAACATTCAAACAGGCAGGGTGAGTAAAAAAATTCATGATAATCAATGTATAAAAATCAACATATAAACGGCGTCATTTCATATTCAACACATTCATATCCTTCAATAGGCCTCGAAGGCCACAACATCATAATTCATTCAAAAAGACTCATAGATGCAAATGCAACATAGACTCAATGCATGTGGTACCAATCATCACAATGCGATGGATACTGTGCCATCAATCCTCCATATATCCCCATCAATAGGATCGATCCTACTAGAGAACCAGAGCATATCAAAACACTTCACATCCATACAATGGGATTGAAGTCAAAGTAATCGAGGTCCTGAATCGAAGCCCGGATGCACATGAATGCATGATGCACACGTCAAAAATCATCCTCATAATAACATCATAGGTGCATCATCATTCATCATATTCATCACCATTAAACGTCATAGCTCATCATCATAATCATCATCATACGTCATGTCATCATAACTCATCATAATAATCCTCTTCATACATCATGTCATCATATCTCATCATAATAATCATCATACATCACATCATCATAATTCATCATAATAATCATCATCATACATCATAGAAAATCATCATATAATCATGTACAAATCACATAGCGCTCACAGTCCTACTCATATCAATTCATCATATTATCACATATTATCACTATTTATCATATCTATGCTCTAACAGTCAAGAATACTTACCACTACATCAAACATCAGAGTTCTCAAAACTAGATTTAGGCCACGAAGGCCAAAAATCCCATTTTCTCATAATTCTCCATAAAATCCTTAAACCCTTAAATCAACCATAATCATATCGAAAGTTACACATGGAAAATCATGAAAAGCTATACTCCCCATACCTTAGTTGTCGATCGAAGCCTTCTCAATCTTTCAGGGAACCTCTCGAAGCTTTTACCTCCAATCTTCTCCTCAGAGCTCTGGCCTCAATACTTTTCACGGTTAACAAAATGAATCCTAATTCCTTTCAGAATTCCTTTTTGTCAAACCTAGTCTTGGGCCACACAATTGGGTTTTTCCCATAACACCCTTACTAACTCCTCTTAATGCCTAAATTACCCTTATTTCACTTATATTTATTTTAATTAATAATAATACCAATATTTCTAAATTGTATACTATTAATTAAACAAATAATCCAAAAATGCATAATTCCCAATTGTTGCACCCTAAAATTTGACCAACCGGTTCCCATATTTGGTTTATGGTTCGACGCATTTCGCATTCGCATTCGCATACCGCATACAGTGCATTTTCTCATTCATATTGATTTTATCGGGATTACAACCCTTTTTCGCATTTTTTAGGCGTTTCAGACCGGTTCGGGTAATCGGAGATTATTTTGAGAAGTCACGCGTTTCCTGGGCGTTTTCAGCTTACACAGTGATTTTGGAGGTTCTTGGTGTCGGGGTTTACTACTTGCTTCGATCTGGTTTCGCGCTCTCTTTTATGTTGGTTGTTTGCCTTTGTTTGCATTTTTAGGATTTAATAGCCTTTTACAGATTTTAAATAGGTTTTATACTTTTTTCTAGAATTTAAATAGATGATTCCTAGAGTTTTTTTGAGATAATAGATTTTTAATGGATTTAATTGATTTTTCTAGATATTAAATAGTTTTCTTAATAGGCTTTAATAGTTTAAATAGAATTTCTTTTAGAGTAAATAGATTAACAGAATTTAGTTTTTAAATAGAAATTAAATAGGGTTGTTAATAGATTTTTTTTTTTAGATATAGGATATAATAGATTGTTTATATAGTTTTATTAGATTTAAATAGATTTTTGTAAAATAAGTGGATAGATTTTTAATATGATTGTTAATAGGTTTTGTTTTAAATAGATTTTAGATATTAGTATTAATTGAATTGTCAGTTTTAATGGATTTCTTGTTAGTAGATTTTAAGATAGTCTATTAATTAGATTTAGTTAATCATTAGGGTTAATCCACAATTAATTTTCGTTCAGTCCATTAAGCATTTTTGTCCATTAGTCTTTTTTTGGGCATTTTCGTGGGCCCAGTTTTGGAGGCCCATTCCTTAGTGCGCCACTTGGCAGCATATAAAGGTCCCCACGTGTGCATTTCAGACTCTCTCTCTCCATTCCACGTTTCACACGCAGAGAGCACCACCTCATTCCCATCCCCCTCTGCACTACACCGCCACCTGTCTTCACACCACTCCTCACCGGATGCATGACCGCCGGCCATGCAACCGCCACAACTGCTCACCTCCGGCCACCCCAACTGACTCCGGCCGCCGTAACCTCGCCGGAAAACCAAATTTTTCCAGAAATTCTTCTAACTTCTCCAATCTTCATCCTCACAGATCACCAACGATCATCAAACATCATCATCAAACGCAAAATCACCAGAAAATCTTCTTCAGATCATCACTGGATTCATCCACGGATACAACGATCTTCATCATCAGTCCATCATTTGCTCATCCGATTCCAGATCGACTTCAAGATCCAACATCAACTCCATAGATCTCGTCGACGATTCCGGAAACGGATGCATCCTCATCAGATTTTCCAGTTCGGCATCTTCGATGTTCATACTAGCATTTCCAGATCGTCACTAAATCCTCAACCACCTCCGTCCACATGCATCATCAAGGAATCGCTATCCAGCTTCAACTATCTTCGTCAATGTCATCAAAATCGTCATCAAAATTCTTTACAACTTCCGATCCAAACTCTTTTCATCAAGCCTCATCCAAACTTACAGAACATTCCACCTTCAACAAGTTCATCCGTCTTCATGCATCACCCAAAACGTTCTTCCTCGAGATCCATCCGGTAACATCATTCTTTCCATTTTCCAGTTTTTTAAGCACCGTCATTGATCTTCATCAACAAAAGCGTTCATCGGACCTTCAATACTCCTCTGAGATTATCAAGCCTTGGATTAGTTGTGGTTAGTTCGTTGGGGATTACAATGTTCAGAACGTGTTTGAGTTGAGTTGAACGATTTTGTGAGTATTTGAGAAAGAATTTGAGATAGAGAATCTGAAGAGAGGAGAAGGTTGATTGAGAGGTGAAGTGAGATAGAACGAAGAAGTTTGGAGGTGGGAGAGAACGGCGCAACAAATGGATGAACAGTGAATGGGAATTCGGAGGTTTTTTTAGGGTTTCATTTGTGAACTTAGGGTGATGGATTACGTGGCTTGGGCTTATCTGAGCCCAACGTTTTTTGGACACACGCATACATCCGTTTTTGGTTTACACCCTCCCTCTTGTGTATATATTTTTTGTGTATTGGGCTGGGCCCTGTATTATTTTCTTTCTGCAATACCCCCTGTACCACTAAACCCCCCTGCTGCATTTTTTTTTCCTTTTATATTTTTCTTCATTTTTCTTGGCAATATTAAAGGCAATATTATGAGTTTTAATTCCATTTTCTTTTAGAATAATATAGATTAATATAGTTTTTCATATTTTTTTCATATAGAATATTATAGTATTTTCTATGCTATTTTAGTATGCAAATTTCTTTATATTTCTTTAGAATATTTTCAAATAGAGATTTAATTGCCGTATTTTAGAAATAGCATTTTATTTCCATTTTATGGTGGATTTTTTCTCCTATTGTCATTTCCCATCTGACTTTATTCCCGATTTTATTTTCTGGCTGGTCGTGTGATACGATTCAATTGGAGAATGATTTTCGATATCATTTCTCCATCTTGTCTTTGACACGGATATTAATACGCTACCTCTTAGAGTTCGATTTCTCGTATAAGTCGAACCATGACGGTCTAAGCGTTATATTGTTCTGGTTCGAGCGTCATCATCAAAGATCCAGAGAGGAGAAGATTAGAATGGAGCTTGCGCATACGTCAGGAGCCCCGGAGCTGCTTCGTTCATTACCATTGGCGTATTCAAATCTTCAGGCAACCAGCGAGTGTTGTGGGTTGTATCATCAGATACAAAGGAAGGGCCAGCTGAGGAGTTTCTTCTTAGGTTCTTGCGTGCGTGTCCCGAGTTCCTTCCCGTTTAGGCGTAGGCCTGCTTCCTCTTTGTTCTTGCCTCATGCGAGTGAATCCCTGTTTCTCTCTCTTGCTCCCGTGCAATTGAGATTCGTTTTCCCGTCGAACTACGTTAGCTCTGATCTCTCGTGCCCGACGAGAGTACGTAGGCATAGGATGCCGTATCCTAGCGAGCTCCCTTCTCCCTTCTCCCGTTTTCCCGTTTTCCGTTTCCCCTCTTTTCCAGGTTTTAGCTGTCGTAGGCTGAACTACAGCTGCTCTGATTTCTCATATCTAATGAGAATATGTAGGCATAGGATGCGATATCCTAGCGAGCACACTAACAACTAACCTTTCTGTTCTCTCGCTGCTATGCGATCGAGAATTTCCCGCTGACGACTGACGTTATCCTTTTCTCTTGCCCTTTCGCATTTGAGACCAGACCGTAGTTTCTAGTTCCCGTACCTCTTAAAACAACTTAATCTCTCACTCCTGTATGATCGAGAACGCCCTGTCTAGCCATAGTTAGCCTGAACTACGTAAGCTCTGATCTTCCACTCTGTGTGGAAGTACGTAGGCACAAGACGCGAAGTCTTGGCGAGCCAATTCCCTGTAGTTTCCCGAACTACGATGACTCTGACTTTCTCTCTTGAGGATACGTAGGAATAGAGTGCGACGCTCTATCGAGTCAGCTCCTTCCCGTTTAGATTTAGCAGCCGTAGATAGATTGTTTTTGCATCCTTTAGACAAACTAAACAAGCGTAGATCTCGTCGAGTACGACGGACGTGAGGGGTGCTAATACCTTCCCCTTGCGTAACCGACTCCCGAATCCAGGATTTGGTTGCGATGACCATTCCTTTCCCGTCTTTGCTGTAGGTTTACTTCGAGTGTTTCCTTTCCCTCCGTTGGGATAAATAACGCATGGTGGCGACTCTTCTGTTCAGCCGACGCCGATTTTCACTGTAGCGACAACTGGCGACTCTGCTGGGGACTCCAACGGTTCCCAGCTGCTGAGGACTGTGATGGTTCCTTATGCATGCGGGATCCAACGTCCCCTAAGAGAGTCAATCCTAGCGCTTGTTTGCTTGTCTATTGGGTGTTTATCATTTTTGTATTGCTATTATCTGTTGCTGTTGTGCTGTTGGGTGGGGGATGTTCCTTTGAGTGAGAAGCCAGACCCAGGCTTGAGTGCACCTTAGAATTAGAGTGGAAATTAGTGGGGGCGTACATGCTTTGCATGTACTAGTGTTCTGCGAAATCCACACTCGGACGAGGTTCTTCTGGTTGACTTCCGGTTCAACCCTTTGGGTTGAGTGGGATGTTGGTTAGTTGGATTGTCGACTCCGGGGACCGATCATTTGGGATTCAGCTAAGTGAGGCCTCTTCAGGATATGATGATGCCACACCTTGTGGGTATCGTATCATCAGTCTTGAAAGTCTGTGACACTGATGACCGCATAGGATGCCGAACTTGTGTCAGTTTAGGTCCATACCCGTGAGTGGGAGGGTTTTGCAGGAAACTTGACTTCCAGCCTACCCGTTATTTGGTCTTCTCGTCAGAGCGAACATACTCCGTCAGCAGCGCGACAGTATTCAGAGATTGTGTGGGGGCTGTGATCCCGTGTTTGCTGCATATTGTATTGCATTTGCATAAACGTGTTGCATCATATTGCATGTCATACTCCAGCTAGACAGAGCTCTTATCCAGCCGTTGTTTTGATTCTGAAGGTGATTATCCGGTGATTGGCCTGAGCCACTGTTGATTTTTAGAAGACGACCAAGGGGTGAAGTAGATTTGAGCAGAATCGAGCATTGAAGTCAGTTGAATGTTATTGGTAGCTATGTCTGAAAGCAACTTCCAGTCTCCTAACACCTTGGCAGGGTTCACTATAACGACTAATCCTCTGTATGGTTCTACTTTCGAGGCAGACTTTCCGCAAGTGAACAACCTTACTGCAGACCAGCGTGTGCAACCTCCTGTTATGGACCGAGATCGACATGAGCAGTTTGTTGTCTGTAATGAACGACCTCCTCTTATCAACAGTCAAGGTGTTGTTTTCCCTGTGCCGAGTATCCGAAGAGAGATCCCAGTAGCCAGGACGGTAGACCCAAGAGCTCTTGAGTGTGATAGAAGGCTCCAAGTGTTGGAAGAACAAATTAAAGCCGTGAAGGTCAAAGATGCTGTTAACCTGAATGCTGCAGGCATGTGTCTGGTTCCTGGCCTAGTGTTGCCTTATAAGTTCAAAGCGCCGATATTTGAGAAGTACAGAGGAGATAGCTGTCCCAAGCAACATTTGGTGATGTTCTGCCGAAGAATGACGTCGTTTGTGCAAAATGACAAGTTGATGATCCATTGCTTTCAAGATAGTCTGACTGGGGCATCTTTGCGTTGGTATATATAGTTAGAGAGTAATCAAATTCGATCATGGGTGGATTTAGCCAGAGCTTTTCTGAAGCAGTATGATTATAACCTAGACATAGCTCCTCATCGCATGCAGTTGCAGGAGTTGTCTCAAGAGAACAATGAACCCATCAGGAAGTATGCGCAGAGATGGAGAGAATTTGCCGCCAGGGTACAACCACCGCTTTTAGACCGAGAGCTAACGAGCATGTTTGTAGACTCACTGCAGGATCCGTACCACGAAAGAATGCTTGGACTTCCGTTAAGTTTCTCTGACTTGGTAGTACTTGGAGAACGCCTTGAGCATGCCATCAAAATCGGGAAAATTCAGATTATTGCAAACGGTCAGGATAGTGAAGCTGAATCTCTTTATGATTACCAAACTGAAGAAGGAGTTGTGATGAATGCAATCATACCAGATGTTGAATATCCTCAAGATGAGTTGTTGAAACCTGTTAGTTCTTCATCTTCTCAGAGATCAACACCTCCTGTGTCTTGTTATGCTGGACAGACAACTGTGCCTGGGGCACCCTATCAGGAACGTCGTGTCGCTCCTCTTGCAAATTAGCGAACTTGTGGCCGAGGTTATCAGAATCAGCGTCAGAATCAGAACAGGCCTCGTAACAACTTGGAACGAAGGAATGCTCCTTCCCACCCAGTGCCTATGCCGTATGGCCAGTTGCTGCCATCTTTGATCCAGAGTTCGTTAGTGGAACTGAAAGCTCTTAAGCCTGTTCCAGAGCCTTACCCTCTTGGGTACAATCCCCACATTCAGTGTGGTTACCATGGCGGATCCCCAGGGCACTCAACTGAAGATTGTAAAGCTTTTCAGGAAAAAGTACAACAGTTGATCGACCAAGATTGCATTTCCTTTCGAGAAGGATTTTTGTTTGTTCATACCAAACTCTCAGCCGTCTAAGCTCGTAGATTTAGAGGGTTAGTTCCGGAGTTTGTTTTCAAGAAGCCAGTGGTTCAGACAGGCAGACATCCTCAGCATTGGCAGTCCTCAGACTTTTTATCATTTGCATTTGCAATTTCTTTTCTGTTAGTTACTACTTGCTGTTAAACATTGTTTGTATCGAATGGTAATATTGATAAAGTGACTATGCATTTTTCTGAATTAATCATGTCGCTGTCACTCATTTATTGCATTGCACTGACACTTGCATTTTATTTACTCCACTTTATCACTGTGATTAGCAAAGATTGGAGGGAGGATGACGAAACTGAAAACTCATAACCGATGATCGTATGCTTTCAGATAAAACCTTGCCGATGACGTACAAGGCATTGTTTCAAATCCACTAAACACTGGAGATATAAGGAGTTAGTCCCTTGTTAACCACTTCGAGCCAGGAAGTAGAAGTTTTTTCGGACTTGTAAACCCTCACATCTTAACCCGGGGCAGGGTAGTTATCAGTTAACTTGACCAAGCATTCAAGTCTTATAGAGGAGTGTTGCCTCTCGAGGACCAGTCACATCTTATTTTTCCCCAGAGGTCGCATCTCGCCAACCACAATGGTTAAACCTCACCAACCAGGAGTGAGACAGTTACAATCCTTTCGGAGCAATCAAGACAACCAGTGTTACACGGCTTTGTTCCAAAAGAAAAAAGAAAGAATAAGAAAGCCCGCTAAGTAAAAAGAAAAGAAAAGCTTGAAAGCTAATACTTAGGCAAAAATCAGGGCATCCCGCTGGACTTCAAAGGAAAAAATCGAAAAAGAACTCAAAAGGAGTCAGTCCAGGCAAAAATTAGGGAATCAAAAGAATGAAAAAGAAAGGATATCAATAGGAAAAATCCCCAGTGAAGTCACAAAGTCGTGTATACAGACACCGAAGATGAAAAGGAGTAACTGCTACTCCGAAAACCTTGTGAGTTTCCTTAACTATGGTCCTTGCCATTCAACATACCTCTCGAAGAGGCGAGCGCTCGAGCTAAGTTAACTGAACTTTAGGATCGGAGATCATCACGTAGAAGGGGGGGGTACAAATCATAATTTGAGCCAAATATCCTTTGTTTCACGAACCGTGAACCCGACCACGATACAACCCTTAAAAGACCTAATTGAGGTAGGGTTTATTCTGAAAGCGCATTACGATAAGGTTGAGTAATCTGACTCCTTCTGGATTTGCTAATCATATCCTTGTTGTATTTTTCACTGATCAAGTCAGCACTACGTTTGAACGCTGGTTCATTCATCACTCACAATCATGACACGTAAATGAGTGACCGCACAAAATTTTTCAAAATCTGCATGAACACTGCATTAAAATTGCCATTCGAGATTAAACAATTTTACTTGCAGGTCAGTAGTTGACATGAAGGAAATTCCAACAGGGAATAATCAAACAGGACTGAATAATTCAGCAGTCTAGATCAGAATGGTGTATGTTGTGGAACCCTGCGAATCAGGGGCATTGACTTCCAGTAAGTTCAGAATCAGTTAGTCTGAGGACAAGTGTTGCACCCTAAAATTTGCCTTACCCCTGTATATATATCCCCTATCTGTTATACCCCAAATTTATCCTATTTTCTTATTGACAAGTATTTTTGTTAATTAACGGTTCATTTAGATGGTCATTTTGCCTTTGGTCTTGATCTTCTAAAAGGGGTTTTAGGACACATTTCAGGATGAGTCCGAGATGTGCACTAACATGTTGTTATGTTTATTTGATCACATTTAAATTTGTTTAAAGTTTGAAATGATTCAAATATTGATGGATGACTTCAAGACATCTACAAGTAAATCTCAAAAGGGGTTCAGACCATAATCACCATAAAGAGCCAAACTTATGTTCAAGAATAGCTTCGTCCTTAAGGACACTTGTGTCTAAAAGCGAGTTTGATTAAGCTCGATTAGATGGTTAATTTTCAAAACAACATTCAATTTGTGTTCAAGCTGTGAGATCCAAAGCAAGTCACAATGGTAAGATGTCCAAATCATATTTTGATACAACAATCATAATGGGTGCTTTTGGCAAGATGAGTTTTAAATTATGGTTGGGAGGTGTCTCTTTTAAGTTCTGGTTTTGACTAATCATATTACGGTTTTTCAAAGTTTGATGAGGTTTCCTAATTGACATGAAATGGTCAAGTTGTATTTCAAAATGAGAGATGAAGTCCTCAATATTTTAGTCAGGAATGTCGCACCTAATTGGCAGCTTTGTTACATGGTTGTGCTTATAAGATAAACATCAGTTTGGTAAACATAATATACATGAAAGGTCACAGGCGACAATTCACAAGATATAGTTGTTAAATTTAAATCAAGGCAGCCTGCATCAGTTGGTTCACAGATTGAAGCCTCACACATTTTCCTGCATAATCAAACTCACTAAGCTAAAATCCAAGACTAGTAAGTTATTTTGCTTCAAACCGCGCCCAATACGCACTGCGTAATGCCAGAAAAGCATGCCTTCATAACCAGTCCAGGAAAACGCACTTTCTTGCGCACGAACTTGTGACGTTTCAGCCTCCATGTAGCTAACGTGTGCGCGTCGGTGTTCCTTCCATACTGTGCTCATAATCAAAGTCTGCAAATAAGGAGCAAAAAGGTAGATGTGCAACATCAAAGTTTATGAGCGGTGCATCGTGTAGCCTTGCACACAATAAATACACATCAGGAAAAAAAAGGGAAAAGAAACTCCACGTTACCGCACCTTCAAACCATGTTGCTGTGATTTTACCGCAGTAATTTTGGAGCAAAGAAACATCAGCTACCATACCTAACTACACAACCCATACACAATGTCCACATGCTGCCAAAACTTTTCAACATTACCACTGTTAGAACCTGTGGAACAGTGCTGGCAGCTAGCTACAGGGTTCTTCTCCCTGATCCTTCGTTACCGTTTGATGAATTCGACTCAGCCTACTACAATGAATCTGCAGCCAGCAGCAAAATTAAGAGTACCATTCACACAAAGTCGCCAAATCATCATAGTAATACACAATGAGAATTCCATGACAGACCTTCAGTGCATCGCTTGAAACCAAACCGGCACGATCATACTCGAACCTCCAAGTCACTTGCACAAAGTACGACCAATATGATATGGACGAAAATCCTTCATGCCAAACGACCTGTCAAGAAAACCATACAAAGTTTAGAAGGAGAAATCACTACCCAAAGTTGTACTAACTATTGGCCATAACATGAAAATGAGAATATTCGCATCAACTGTACGTACCACCACAAAATGCAGACCGCAGGTCATGCAATTAGTAGCAGGCTAGCAGCAGCAGAGCGTATGAATTGCTAACAAAGGAAAAAACAGGCTGCTACAATTCAAGTGAGGTCTACTATTTGTTCCAGCTGTGAAAGTACCGCAAGCCATTACCAAGTGTAGGATACGAGCTTATCAACAAAGCTTTAACGCAAACCGGTGAACGTTGAATTACGCCCATAGTTTACAGCAGCACCTGCAATGAAAAAAGCAACACAATAACGCGCAGCCTTGACTGATTCTTAGGCCGCAACGGTTCTCGAAATCTCAACGTCATGTGTCAACACTCACAGCTTTACTTACATTTCAAAACACACAATATCATATAAAACCAAAATTTCCTGCAAATAGGGATTTGACCCCACGCCTCAACCACTTCAAAAAAAAACACAACAAATTTTGTACAAAAGAACAAGTGATTGCCACAATTCATAATGTGCACCCAACATCTGCAAATTATACAAATTGTAGCAGAGGACAGCCACAACCTGCAGAGTGCAGTGCAAAACCATCCTGCTGCACCAAATCCACACCAGACAATACTCTGCACACACCACTACAAAACAACAACCTGCAAAACAAAACAACCAGCCCACACACCAGCCTGCTGCAAACCAGACAAACCTCTACACAACTTCAGATCCCCAAACCTGTACACAAAGCACACCAGACAATTCTGCTACAAAAAATCCCACGCCCGACAAGGAATTTTTTTTTTTGAAAAAGGTTGCTTCAAACCAACCTCAATTCTATATACCACACAACAGATCCTCACTCCAAAAACTCAGACACTACTCTTCACTCTCTCCAAAAACCACAATCTTTGTCTTCGAAACCACTTTGCAGCAACAAGTAGAAACCACTCGGAACCTCCCTCTCAGCCCTCAAACACATCTAATCTTCAACCTTAAAGTTCATCAACAACAGCTCCAGAAACACAACTGAGACACCTCTCACTTATATTACTCAACAGCTCGAAATCTCCTTACTCCATTAACCACCCAACGAGATGAATCCAAACTAACCCTGTTTCACAAAAGACATAACCACCATCTTACCACCTTCAAAGCTCTCAACCAAAACACCACCAACATCAATCCAAAACCACGACTCTAGCCTTAAACCTCCAGATTCGCTCAAACCCCCTACAACAATCTCATATCCATTATCAAATAAACCTTCCAATCCAAACCTGTAACAAAACCAGATCACAGAGGAGAGATGAAGAAGATAGATTCTCACAGATAAACGATACAAATCTGGGCACAAAAACAGAACAAACTTGAGGACAAAGACGAAGTGGAAATCGAGATGAAGAACATGGCTAATCGAGAATCCAAACCGGAAGTATTGCTTGTGTTGTTGTGTTCTTTTCATCATCTTCCAACACTCCTTTAAGAAGAAGGTGATGACGTTTGCGACGATGTTGTTTTCGAAGGGGAAACCAGCCATTTCAAAACCCTTTCCATGTTTTCTTCCGCCGTTTTCTCGTTTTTGACCTATGTGTACGATAAAACCCGACCCATCTTCTCTATTTTGGGCCTCCACACCCATTCACCTTTGGCCCATGCTCCCAACACACACTCCCTTGTCTGTTCTTCTGTTTCCATCTTGAACCGCAGCCCGTTTCATTTGCACTGTCCCCCAATCATTTCAAACCCCCCTCTGTTTTTCATTTATGTCATTATATTATATTATTGTTTTGTTTAGATTGCAAATATATTTAACCAATAAACATTTTGTACATATTATGTATTTTATATATTATATTTTTTTAGAATTTGTATATATATTTTACTTATAGAAGTTTTTATTATTTTTCTATTTTGAAATTTCAATTCTATCATCTTTTTGAAGTTTATTTATTTTCTTTAGAATTTTTCATATATTTTTCTAAACATTTTCTTCCTAACTTCTTTTAGAATTATTATTTTATTTTTAGAGTTAGATTTTATTTTGCATTTGTTATTGGGCATTTTGCCCCATTTTCATTTGTTTTAGGTCGATGACGACATTTCCTTCGACCCTCTGTCAAATTATTGATGAGAAATGAAGGATCTGAGACCACCTCTTTTCTCTCTTCATTACTTGTGCCGACTCGATTCAAAAACATTGTCAAACAATCTTCAAAATCAAATCATCTTTGTATTGAACTAAATGAGAGGATTGGGTGTAGACCTCTTCTTCTCCGAGCATTGGGATACCCACTGTAGTGAGGGTGGTTTCGACACTCGTCTTTCAATACGAAGACGCTTTCATCCCTTCTCTCCTAAAAATCTCGGCTCCGCACCGAGTGTATTTTCAAAAACCTCGGTCTCGTACCGAGTCCTTTTTCAAACCATAATAAATTGATTTCTCTTTGTATCGAATTAAAGAGAGAAGATTGGGTGTAGACCTCTTCTTCTTCGAGTGTTGGGATGCCCACTGTAGTGAGGGTGGTCTCGATACTCGTCTTTCGATACGAAGACGCAACTTTGTCCACCACCTCAACTTTATCCCACAACCCTTGTCACCTAAAAACCTCGGTCCTGTACCGAGTGCATTTTCATTTCCTTTTTATAACAAAACTTGAATGGTCGTGGAGTGGTTAGGCGTAGGCCTTCTCCTATCCCGAGTGCTGACGTTTACCGTAGGGTTCTCTGTCGCAAAGCACTTACCATTCAAAACCAAAAACACTTTAATAAGAGAACGAAACTCTCTTTATGTTGAATTAAAGAGAGAGGATTGGATGTAGACCTCTTCCTTTTCGAGTGTTGGGATGCCCACTGTAGTGAGGGTGGTTTCGACGCTCGTCTTTCAAAACGAAGACGCCTTGTTCGCCACACCCTTTTATAACAAAAACTTTGAGACAAAGAATTGGGGTACTACCCGTAGGGGTTACTATCCGAGGACCTGTCTCGCCCCCTAAAAAACAATTCAATCAATCAAACGTGACTTCTTGCCTCGCGTGGCGAAAACTAATCAATCTTTCAAAAAGGATATGTTACGTCCGTTCTACCGCAAACAGGTAATGCCTAAGTCTCCAACGAGCGAGCAGCAAAACACCTAACTGCTAGAATGCGCACGATAGCATCATCCATAAAAAACATCAACACACCATTAGCACGAACTACGTTTGCTCTGATTTCTCATGTCAGATGAGAATACGTAGGCACAAGACGGCGATGTCTTGGCGAGCTCCCTTTTTCACCTTTCACCCGTGGTTGGCCGAACTACGGCTGCTCTGATTTCTCATACCAGATGAGAATACGTAGGCACAAGACGACGATGTCTTGGCGAGCACAATCCCCCTATTATCCGTAGCCCTGAACTACGTCGACTCTGAATTTCTCATACCTATCGAGAATACGTAGGCCTAGGACCACGAAGTCCTACCGAGTCTGTTCTTTCTCTTTTCCCCTCTGTTACCTATTTTTCCCCGTTTCTAAACCCTTCTCTCTCTCTCCCTTGGAACATATTTTATAGCATAATATTTAAGCAAATATAATCACACATCGACAAACAAAAGGTTCCCATCGAGTACGATGGATGCGAGGGGTGCTAATACCTTCCCTTCGCATAACCGGCTTCTGAACCCGTTCTTGGTTGCGAGACCATCTTATCCGTTCGTTTCTTGGGGTTTTCTCGATGTTTTCCCTTCCCCTCATGGGATAAATAAAGTTCGATGGCGACTCTTCTGTCTTTTCTTTTCGCCTCCCCGTCGTTACACGATGCGTATTTTTCGAGTAGCGACAACAAGTCCCGAAGCTTCATTTGATCAGGGGCAGTTTATTTGAGAAGCAGTTAATCAGAAACGAATCTTTTTGAGACCCAGTCAGGGGCAATCATTTAGAATGTTGTGATTTGAAAGCAGATCCTTCCAATGGGTGATCAGATCAGGTTAAGTCGCTTATACGCTCATTCAGGGGCAAGTCACTTCGGAGATAGTGAGACCAACTGGGTTGATAATTGGTTAATTGAGGTTGAATCCTTTGTTGTACAGATACCGGGGCAGGTAATTTTGAGGTCGTCTCATAGCAAGCTGTTCAGAGTGATACTCCCAAGAGTTAGATTGGGGAAAGTTGAATTATACTGGGGCAAGTTTTTCAAGCAAGTCTGTTTATCCCCAGCCAGAGTTGAGTATCAGGGAATCGTGTCGTTACTCTTATCAAAAACCTTGACCTTCCAAAAAAGGCCTTACCATCGTTGGATCGTTATCCTACAATAAAACCTGTTACGTGTCAGAACTTTGTAACCAAGTCATTTTCCAAAGTCCAGTTCTCGCCTGGCAAACCGGTAACCAGTTCTCGTCTGGCCCACATTGCTGTAAATACCAGTTCTCGCCTGGTACATGTTTTCGTTTAACCCATTATCGTATGGTCAACCTTACCATAAACATCAGTCCTCATCTGGTGTGGTTTATTGTTGCATCAGTTCTCGTCTGGTGCATGTTACCTTTTAACCAGTTCTCGTCTGGTCATCAATTCTCTAACCTATTTGTTACATCAGTTCTCGTCTGGTGTACGTTATTGCTACCAGTTCTCGCCTGGTACATGGTGACTTTCAACCAGTGATCGTCTGGTCAACCCTTCTGTAAACATCAGTTCTCGTCTGGTGTATGGTATTGTAACCAGTTCTCGTCTGGTCATTTGTTTCTTAACCTATTATCCAGTCAGCCCCGTCTGATGATCAAACTATAAATCAATTCTCGTCCGATAACCTAATCTATTTTGCTATCAGTTCTCGTCTGGTAGTCCATCCTTGAATGCTAGTTCTCGTCTAGTATTTCCCATATCTTACAGTTTGTAAATAACCCATTTTTATCCTTTAAACCAGAAAAAGCCTAAAAAATATCTGACACGGTAATTCCCAATGACTCGCATGTTGTCACGTTCCCCGATACGAAGCTCAATTGATACCAGTTCTCCGATTAATGTTCTGCATTCCTTATAGATTTTGTTAAATCAGGAGTTTTCTCAGCAGACTAAGATTGATATCCTTGATAGAAGGGGCATTCCCAGCAGTGTGCTGCGCGCAATCAACCCAGTTGGTTAATCCCTACAGAGTCTAGGTTACCAGTGGTTTAGAAAGAATATCGTCGTGCGGGGCCGTGCTCCCCTTTTCCGGCATTTATTTTGCCGAGTGGTTTCAGACCTGGTGTTCTCTGGCAGCTTGCATTACATTTGCATTTGCATATACCATCATATTTGCACCTATCCAGAATGCAAACGCATGTCCATGCTGTATATGGACATTGCATCATTTTTCAAACATACGCATTTCGAAACATAGACCAGGTTGGTTACCTATTGGCTTTCGAATTTGTTCCCCTACGGAGTTATTTGGTTAAGCTTCTCTTCTCCCCCAGCGGAGTTGAATTTTCATATTTGGTTGTTACGTCGGCACTGAAAAAAAGAAAGATTGACATATATCAAACTTCTGAAGTTGCCGCCTGTTATCTAAATGGGTGTCTGGCAGTTGATTTCAGAATTTCCCCAGGAGAGTTTTCCTCAGGTTCGCCGTGAACTATGAGTCGATAGAAAAGATCCCATAGCAGATGGGAAGGTGTTTGCTTTCTGAAGCATTATTCCGAAGATTCAATACCTGTGGTGTCACACAGGTGATGGACGAAAAAAAGAAAATTTATCAGATAATTGATCAGTTGTTGCTGTAACAGCCAGACCTCAGTTCATTGGAAGCTATTTCTCGGGCAGTTCTGCAGTTTATTTATGCGGTTGGCAAATTTCAGGGTTCTTTTGTATTCAACCGTCTTCTACCTTTGAATGTTTGAAAGCTGCTCGCTCTTCAACCATTCAGGTCCAAGCCGCTTGAATAGGGGCAGCTGTTGCACCCTAAAATCTGACCAACCAGTTCCCATATTTGGTTTATGGTTCGATGCATTTCGCATTCGCATTCGCATACCGCATACAGTGCATTTTCTCATTCATATTGATTTTATCGGGATTACAGCCCTTTTTCGCATTTTTTAGGCGTTTCAGACCGGTTCGGGTAATCGGAGATTATTTTGAGAAGTCACGCGCTTCCTGGGCGTTTTCAGCTTACGCAGTGATTTTGGAGGTTCTTGGTGTCGGGGTTTACTGCTTGTTTCGATCTGGTCTCGCGCTCTCTTTTATGTTGGTTGTTTGCCTTTGTTTGCATTTTTAGGATTTAATAGCCTTTTACAGATTTTAAATAGGTTTTATACTTTTTTCTAGAATTTAAATAGATGATTCCTAGAGTTTTTTTGAGATAATAGATTTTTAATGGATTTAATTGATTTTTCTAGATATTAAATAGTTTTCTTAATAGGCTTTAATAGTTTAAATAGAATTTCTTTTAGAGTAAATAGATTAACAGAATTTAGTTTTTAAATAGAAATTAAATAGGGTTGTTAATAGTTTTTTTTTTTTAGATATAGGATATAATAGATTGTTTATATAGTTTTATTAGATTTAAATAGATTTTTGTAAAATAAGTGGATAAATTTTTAATATGATTGTTAATAGGTTTTGTTTTAAATAGATTTTAGATATTAGTATTAATTGAATTGTCAGTTTTAATGGATTTCTTGTTAGTAGATTTTAAGATAGTCTATTAATTAGATTTAGTTAATCATTAGGGTTAATCCACAATTAATTTTCGTTCAGTCCATTAAGCATTTTTGTCCATTAGTCTTTTTTTGGGCATTTTCGTGGGCCCAGTTTTGGAGGCCCATTCCTCAGTGCGCCACTTGGCAGTATATAAAGGTCCCCACGTGTGCATTTCAGACTCTCTCTCTCCGTTCCACGTTTCACACGCAGAGAGCACCACCTCATTCCCATCCCCCTCTGCACTACACCGCCACCTATCTTCACACCACTCCTCACCGGATGCATGACCGTCGGCCATGCAACCGCCACAACTGCTCACCTCCGGCCACCCCAACTGACTCCGGCCGCCGTAACCTCGCCGGAAAACCAAATTTTTCCAGAAATTCTTCTAACTTCTCCAATCTTCATCCTCACAGATCACCAACGATCATCAAACATCATCATCAAATGCAAAATCACCAGAAAATCTTCTTCAAATCATCACTGGATTCATCCACGGATACAACGATCTTCATCATCAGTCCATCATTTGCTCATCCGATTCCAGATCGACTTCAAGATCCAACATCAACTCCATAGATCTCGTCGACGATTCCGGAAACGGATGCATCCTCATCAGATTTTCCAGTTCGGCATCTTCGATGTTCATACTAGCATTTCCAGATCGTCACTAAATCCTCAACCACCTCCGTCCACATGCATCATCAAGGAATCACTATCCAGCTTCAACTATCTTCGTCAATGTCATCAAAATCGTCATCAAAATTATTTACAACTTCCGATCCAAACTCTGTTCATCAAGCCTCATCCAAACTTACAGAACATTCCACCTTCAACAAGTTCATCCGTCTTCATGCATCACCCAGAATGTTCTTCCTCGAGATCCATCCGGTAACATCATTGTTTCCATTTTCCAGTTTTTTAAGCACCGTCATTGATCTTCATCAACAAAAGCGTTCATCGGATCTTCAATACTCCTATGAGATTATCAAGCCTTGGATTAGTTGTGGTTAGTTCATTGGGGATTACAATGTTCAGAACGTGTTTGAGTTGAGTTGAACGATTTTGTGAGTATTTGAGAAAGAATTTGAGATAGAGAATCCGAAGAGAGGAGAAGTTTGATTGAGAGGTGAAGTGAGATAGAACGAAGAAGTTTGGAGGTGGGAGAGAACGGCGCAACAATGGATGAACAGTGAATGTGAATTCTGAGGGTTTTTTAGGGTTTCATTTGTGAACTTTGGGCGATGGATTACGTGGCTTGGGCTTATCTGAGCCCAACGTTTTTTGGACACACGCATACCTCCGTTTTTGGTTTACACCCTCCCTCTTGTGTATATATTTTTTGTGTATTGGGTTGGGCCCTGTATTATTTTCTTTCTGCAATACCCCCTGTACCACTAAACCCCCCTGCTGCATTTTTTTTCCTTTTATATTTTTCTTCATTTTTCTTGGCAATATTAAAGGCAATATTATGAGTTTTAATTCCATTTTCTTTTAGAATAATATAGATTAACATAGTTTTTCATATAGAATATTATAGTATTTTCTATGCTATTTTAGTATGCAAATTTCTTTATATTTCTTTAGAATATTTTCAAATAGAGATTTAATTGTCGTATTTTAGAAATAGCATTTTATTTCCATTTTATGGTGGATTTTTTCTCCTATTGTCATTTCCCATCTGACTTTATTCCCGATTTTATTTTCTGGCTGGCCGTGTGACACGATTCAATTGGAGAATGATTTTCGATATCATTTCTCCATCTTGTCTTTGACACGGATATTAATACACTACCTCTTAGAGTTCGATTTCTCGTATAAGTCGAACCATGACGGTCTAAACGTTACATTGTTCTGGTTCGAGCGTCATCATCAAAGATCCAGAGAGGAGAAGATTGGAATGGAGCTTGCGCATACGTCAGGAGCCCCGAAGCTGCTTCATTCATTACCATTGGCGTATTCAAATCTTCAGGCAACCAGCGAGTGTTGTGGGCTGCATCATCAGATACAAAGGAAGGGCCAGCTGAGGAGTTTCTTCTTAGGTTCTTGCGTGCGTGTCCCGAGTTCCTTCCCGTTTAGGCGTATGCCTGCTTCCTCTTTGTTCTCGCCTCATGCGAGTGAATCCCGGTTTCTCTCTCTTGCTCCCGTGCAATTGAGATTCGTTTTCCCGTCGAACTACGTTAGCTCTGATCTCTCGTGCCCGACGAGAGTACATAGGCATAGGATGCCGTATCCTAGCGAGCTCCCTTCTCCCTTCTCCCGTTTTCCCGTTTTCCGTTTCCCCTCTTTTCCAGGTTTTAGCTGTAGTAGGCTGAACTACAGCTGCTCTGATTTCTCATATCTAATGAGAATATGTAGGCATAGGATGCGATATCCTAGCGAGCACACTAACAACTAACCTTTCTGTTCTCTCGCTGCTGTGCGATCGAGAATTTCCCGCTGACGACTGACGTTATCCTTTTCTCTTGCCCTTGCGCATTTGAGACCAGACCATAGTTTCTAGTTCCCGTAGGTTCCCGTACCTCTTAAAATAACTTAATCTCTCACTCCTGTGTGATCGAGAACGCCCTGTCTAGCCATAGTTAGCCTGAACTACGTAAGCTCTGATCTTCCACTCTGTGTGGAAGTACGTAGGCACAAGACGCGAAGTCTTGGCGAGCCAATTCCCTGTAGTTTCCCGAACTACGATGACTCTGACTTTCTCTCTTGAGGATACGTAGGCATAGAGTGCGACACTCTATCGAGTCAGCTCCTTCCCGTTTAGATTTAACAGCCGTAGATAGATTGTTTTTGCATCCTTTAGACAAACTAAGCAAGCATGGATCCCGTCGAGTACGACATATGTGAGGGGTGCTAATACCTTCCCCTTGCATAACCGACTCCCGAATCCAGGATTTGGTTGCGATGACCATTCCTTTCCCGTCTTTGAGGTAGGTTTACTTCGAGCATTTCCTTTCCCTCCGTTGGGATAAATAACGCACGGTGGCGACTCTTCTGTTCAGCCGGCGCCGATTTTCGCAGTAGCGACACCAATAATCCACAAAACCACCGAAAACCACCAAAATACGAATATTCTCAATTAAATAAATTAATTAAAATATTCTAATTAAATTTGGGGTGTGTAATACCCCAAATTTCCCCCCGAAATTATTAGGTTCATTTCCCAAGGCATTGTAACTAACCACTAATAGGTTTGTGTAGCTGGTTTGATTTTGCAGGAAAATATCAGGTGGTGCACTCTTTAGCTCATGAAGGGTAAAATGGTCATTTGTTTGCAGCTGGCTGTCTGTTTGCGAATTTTGAGCTATAGTCAGGAAATTTGAATCGTTGGATATTATTGATATGAGTCGGGGCCGAGGTGTAGTTGGAAGCGCTTAATTGTGAAGGATTTGAGTTGTTGCAAATAAAATCGATTCAAGTTGTTGGATTGCAGTTAGCCGAAGTTATATTTATATATATATATATATATATATATATATATATATATATATATATATATATATATATATATATATATATATATATATATATATATATATATATATATATATATATATATATATATATATATATATATATATATATATATATATATATATATATATATATATAACTTCTTTGGTTACAAAATAATAATTTTAGTTTTTTTTTATTGTCCTCATTGCATATAAAAAAAGAAAAAGAAAACAATTAATAAATAAGTTAAAAGAATTATTATTAATAGTAGTTATTCTTTACAAAAAAAAACATTCATAAATAATTAAAATTGCAAAAAAAGAATATATAAATAAATTACAAAAATATTTAGTATATTTTACATAAAATAATAATATTCCTAAAAATCCTAAAATCTTCTAATTCTCCGACTTTTCCGAGTAACGCTCCGAACCTGAAAAATTAAAACAGACAAATTTTATCGGTTAGATTGTTTTCCGACACCCTCAGAATAGTATCATCATTGGGCGTGTCGGGAGGGCAACAGATTACTCCGAACTTGGCTCCCGATTTATTCGCAACCACGGCTACAATCAGGCAACATGTGTTCTTTACGGCAACTGAGAGAGATAGAGAGAAAAAAGCATTTTTGAAAAAAGGGGTTTGCTTCTAAAAATCGATTCTGAGAATAAGTGCTTATGGAAATGAGCACTTTGGAAAAAAAGCACTTATTTCATGAAAGCGATGACCAAGTCAAACAAACAAAGCCAGCTAATGATTTCCAGAATCAACACGGCAAGCACAACGAGTCAAGCTAACAAATCGCGGCCAAAATTATAGTCAGCTAAACCCAGCCAAGCACATCGCAAGCCCAGCTAACAAGTCGCGGATCTGCGAAAATCAAGCTAAAAAAAAAGGTAAACAACATCATATAAATGTTAAGAGTTTTCAGATCCAAGGGACCCTAAGCAGAAGCATAAACAGAAAAAAGACGGAAAACCCTCATTGAAGCGGGTAACGGCGAACACGGAGGCTCAGAGGGAGATTCCGTTCTCACCGTCATCATCGCCAACCAAAACAGTAGGACTCAGAAGCGAAAGCTTCATCATCGTCCTCGCCAAGAAAGGAGAAGAGGATAGAAGTATTAACGACACCATACAAGAAGTTTACCAGCGAACCAGATCGGCGGCGGCGGAACCTAGAAGGGTTCAAACACCGGCCAAGCCTCACCGGCGGGCAAATCTTACGGCCTCAGAAAAATCTCCTCATTGGCAAAATTGGACGAAACCATTACCACAACTGTCAAAAAAATCCATCACGAAGCAAGCATCCGTAAGGATCAAAACAGCTAACTCTTTTGGTTTCCTTTGGTTTTTATTGTTTGTCAGGATATATAAGAAGAAGAAGCGGCTACGGAGAAGGAGAAGGAGAGAAGGAGTAAAGTCCATCCGTACAGGGAAGAGGCGCGACGCAAATAGAAGAAGGGTTGGGGGTTTCACAAACCCTAACAGCTGCCAAGAAAGCTGTTTATATCCCTTTTTCTGTTTTTGTTTTTTCCTTTTTTTTAGTTTATTTTTAGTAAATCAATAATTGTATAAGGAGTTGATATTTATTTCATTAATTTAAAACTCTTAGCATTATTTTAATAACTTAATTCAAAAACCATTTTCTCAAAACTAAAAAATCCTTTTCTTAAAGCGGAAAATTCTTTTTAAAAAAAAGTCAATTCAAAACTAATTTTATTTTTAGCAGAATTTAAAAATCCTTTTAAAACTTATTTCAAAATTCGTTCAAACTTAATTTAAACTCTTTTTTCCATTAAAACTTCATTTAAAACTTTCTATAAAAACTTAAAATTAAAGGTTGATTAAATTTTGATTTTAGAGATTCCACTTTGTGAGTTAAAAGTAACTTTTCGTTTAGTTTCTTAACCTATTTAGCCATTAATCATTTCTAACTGTTACGCCGAAGATCATTCTTCTCTGCTTTACAACTGTTTAATTTGTTATTTTTTCGTACTTCGTTGTTACAATTGTAATTATGCGAGGTCATCGTCGCAATTATTTATTATTTCAATTTTTGGGATTTGTAATTTACGCGAGTGATCGTCGCGATGCTTGTTGCTTTTCCGCTTTCCTTATTTTCGTATTTTAATTCTGCCATATGATAATCTTCATCGTTTGCATCATTTCCCGTTAATTTCTCCCTCCGAAGGATTAGGTCTAGCTGTTTGATCGCCGAGTCAATAGCCTTACCCTTTGAATGTTTCAAAACCCTAACTTTCCTAGGTGTCTCGCCGTGGACAAAAATGCCCTTTACCCTAGCATTAGTTTAAAGAGTCGCCGTACTCTGTTTTAGGGTTTCCCATCGTGGAGTACCTAATTTTAACCCTAATTTTCAATTAACAATTTCAACGTAGAAATAGGAGTTTCAAGACTCCACATGAGCGTTTCTTTAAGAGATGCTTACTCCCTTTGAAACCTTGACCACAGTCAAGACGTTTCTAACCTCCCTTTTAAGGGGAACTACGATTACTCTGATTCCATCCCCTATCCAGGATACGTAGGCACAAGATGCGAATCTTGCCGAGTAAACATAGGACTAACCCTTAGGTCTTTCTTATCACTCTTAGCCCTTAGCAATATACCCAAAAGCAAATAATAAAGCAGATAGTAAACTTTAAACAAAAGGTCTCTGTAGAGTACTACAAAAGTTTAGGGTGATAATACCTTCCCTAAGCTTAACCAACCCCTTACCTAGATCTCTCCCTGCATTGTTTACGATGCAAAATTAGGTTTTCCATCTTTTGACCTTTTACTTCGGATAAATCAAAGAGATGTTGTGAACTAAAGATGCGATTCAAATTAATTAATAATTTGATATCATATTCTAACCGCAACAGAAAATGGCGACTTCACTGGGGATACCTAACTTTTAATGGTTACCCCTACTTTATTTATTTCTTATTATTTGCCTTATTATTCGCTTGCTTGTATATAATATATTTGTTGTACCTTGCTTGGGGTATCTATTTTGTTGTGAGATAAGTCCTACACCCGGACTTGAGTGACATTATTATAGGAAGGTGATATATTTGATGAGGCTTATAGGGAGTGATTCCTGACCAAGCTGACTTGAGAATCACCGCTCAATAGAGACCCTTTCGAAAATGGTTTGGTTGAACGAGTAGTCGTGAAAACTTTTACTATTGTCGATTGGAGTCTGTGATACTGGGGACCGTAGTACCTTAACACCACCTTGGCCTTATCTAGGATGTATTGCGGGAACTATGAGGGAGTAGTCCCAAAATAGTTGCTATGCGATGCTACACTTAAAAGAGGTTCTCTTGAGAATACTATTAACCACCGAGTCAGTCGGGAAATTGATAATATCCGAAAGATGGATGAATGACTTTGGGCACTTCTTTAGAACCTTGTTCTACAGGTACAACTAACCTATAGTACATATCTTTTGGGATGGGTAGTCCTTAACTCCGCTCACTATTCCTCTAACCTAGGGCTTTTGTGTGTATGTGTACATTACATCCATAAAGCATCATATCATTCCTAGTTTCAAGGAATTCAACTGTCCTTTGCAAATTCAAAAGTCTCACATTTTAAAGTCTAAAACATTTTCTGAGTTTTCTTAGAAAACATTTGCAATCGACCGTTGAAGTTCTTGAGACCATTGCATGGCATTAGCATTATGTCTTGCATGGAATTTTCCCTTCGGTTTCTTATGTCCAGTCGTCTTTATCTTCCAGTGTTCCTTTGAGTCGTCAAGCTGATTCCTCGACACAAATATCAGACTAGAGCTAAATATAGACGCCTGATGTTAGAACAAGAGGAACATAATGCGAAAATCCGAATGGAGATTGATGAGTTGAAATCAGGCATGACCAGGCTTACTGAAATGCTTCAAGTACTGATTTCCAGAGGAGAGCCACCTCAGAGGACCGTCATTCAGGAGGTTTCCAGTGTTGATCCACCTCCTGTTTCATTACCGCCATCTACTTGGCCAGAGTTTGGTTTACCTCATAACTACTTTCCACCTATTGCATCTGCCGCTACGATTGATCAGACTGTCAGACCGGTTTTTCAAGCTCCTGTCCTTACCGAGGCCAGACCTGTGGTCCACACTGTTAATCAGAAAGTCCAAGCTCCTTTTGAGAATCCTCCCTATGAGTACAATGCTGCCGGTGTTCAAAGGGAAGACCAGGAAGATTTTGTTGAGCCTGAGATTATGAACAGTTTTAGATCATAAACAAGAGACTCCAAGATGTCGAAGGTACTGATTTCTTCAATGTTGAAGCCGACAATATGTGCCTAGTTTCTGGTCTTGTTCTGCCTGCCAAGTTCAAGACTCCTGAATTTGTGAAGTATCAAGGTCACTCATGTCCAAGATCCCATCTAGTCATGTACTTCCGAAAGATGCCAGCTTACACCAATAATCAGAAGTTGCTCATCCACTACTTTCAGGATAGTTTGAGTGGTGCTTCTCTCAAGTGGTATATGAATTTAGAGCATAACAGTGTCCACTGCTTCCAATATCTTGCCAACTCTTTTATGAAGCAATACAAATACAATTTGGACATGGCTCCCAATCACCGTCAACTTCAAAGTATGTCTCAGAAGGAAAAAGAGTCGTTCAAAGAATATGCTCAGCGCTGGAGAGAGTTAGCTTCCCAAGTTGAACCCCCTATAGCAGAGAAGGAACTAACAAGAGTGTTCATGGATACTTTGTCTCCTTTCTATTGTGAAAAGATGATTGGAAGTGTCTCTTCGAACTTTACAAATCTGGTGACTATTGGCCAAAGGTTAGAAGAAGGTTTGAAAAATGGTAAGGTATCCAAAGTTGCCGAATCTTCTAGTGGGGAAAAGACCTATGGGAATTTCCAGAAGAGGAAATAGGATCAGACCAATGCTGTAATAATTGAATCAAGAAAGCCTCGCTAGGGACCTCAACCTGTTGTTGCTCCACAGCCAGCTCAGACTCCTCAACGTCCATTTATTAGACAAGACCAGTACCGAAATAGGAATCAATTCGATCCTATTCCCATGACTTACATAGAGCTTTATCCTTACCTGGTTCAACGAGGTTTGATCACTACGAGGGCTTTACCACCTCCTCCTAATCCTCCTCCAGGTGGATTCAGGGCTGGTTTCCAGTGCGCTTTTCATGAGGGTGCCTTAGGCCATGACTTGGAGCATTATTTTGCACTGAAGGCTAGAGTGCGTGAGTTGGTCAGAGATGGAATACTTAATTTTGCGGATAATCCTCGGAATGTCCAGAAAAATACTTTTCCAGTGCATCAGAAGTGAAGCTTCAACCAGCACTGATTCAGTCATTAGGCTTTTTGGTTTCTCGTTGTTTGTACTTTCCTTATTTTATTAGCTGTTTGTTTTCAAATTATGTTTGTACTTTTACATTAGTAAACTGAGTATTGCAACTTTCGATTTCAATTCATCTTGCCTATTATTTGCACTTTTGTACTTTATCTTTCAAATGTTTACTCCTTGTTCAAATTCTTGATATGCAAAGATTGGAGGGAGGATGATGAAAACATTATACCTATAACTGCTGTCAGTATGCTTTCAATGAAACTTTGTTGACAATGTAAGGCATTGTTTCAATCCCAAACACTGGAGAAATAAGGAAGTTATTCCCTTGTCACCCCCTTCGAGCCTAGAAGTTGGAATTTCTTTCTTTATAAAAAAAAAACCCGCAATCTTAACCTAGGGCATGGGTAGTTCTCATTTAACTTGGTTGTGTGTTCCTGCAATACACCTTTCATATAAAGGTCACACTCAGAATTTTCCTTCGCGCACAACAAGCAAGTGTCGAAGATGTTTTAAGCCAAAAGTCGATGATGGTTTATTATAATCATTAGAGCTAGGCAGTCACTTCCAAAAAAAAAATCAAATAAAAGCCCGCTAAGTCAAAACCTTTGAAGGAGACTTAGGCAAAACTGGGGCATCCCGCTGACTGTGTGCCTTAAAAGAAACAGTTTAGGCAAAAGTTAGGGATAATAAAAAGAGGAGATATTTAACTCCTCACCATGAAAATCCTCAATGTCAAAATAACCATATGTTGTAAAGAAACAGTGGCTGCCTTTTCAAAAAAGCCTGAATTTCTGAACTATCATTGCTACCATCAGTGCAATTCCTACCTATAGGAACCTGAATACATCATATGAGTTAACTGAGCGTATGACTGAAGATTATCACGTAGATTGGTTGGGTATAAATGAATTTTGAGCCTTTATCCTTTGTTTCATAAACCGTGAACCAGGTCACGTTACAACCCTCAAAAGACCTAATTGAAGCAAGGTTATTTTGAAGGCATACTACAGCAAGGTTGCGTAAGCTGACTCCAAAAGATCATTGCGAATCATTTATTTTGGCAGTATACCTGTATTAAACCTTGAGCGTCCTGAACCGTCGCGTTCTGACCGATGACTCATTTATTTTTCATCTTTCAAAAGAGTCGAGTCTTGTCGTCGACATCTTCATTTGCATTTGATCATATATCATAGCATAATTCATATACATATACATATCATGAGTGTTTCATCCTTATTTGCATTTCTCCCGAGTTCGTGTTTTATCCACGTCTTACCTTGTGGTCAAAGTCCAACTCATTTGGCACCTACCAAACAATTTTGTGTCGTGTCTATCTGATGTTCTTCCAGATATGACCTTTCTTATTCGATGGTTTTCCGGATATGCTTGTTCCTTTTACGTCCAATACTATCCTCATATATTGTGTTTATCCTTTCACTCAAAGTCATTATTGGATGTCTGGTATCCTTTTATCCAATATCATTCTTGGATGTCACCCTCGTGTATCTATCTGATGGTTTTCCAGATTGAGTCTTTATTCTGATGTTTTTTCAGAACTTCTTTGTTACTTATCTGATGGTTTTCCAGATATTCTTGTCGATTCTTATGGTTTTCCAGAATCTTATCCGATGGTTTTCCGGATTTATTCCTCTTTCTGATGGTTTTCCAGACTGAGTCTTTGTTATGATGTTCTTCCAGAACTTCTTTGTTATTTATCTGATGGTTTTCCAAATATCTCCTTGATTATGATGGTTTTCCAGAACCCATCTGATGTTTTTTCCGGATTTGTTTCTCTTTCTGATGGTTTTCCAGATCGAGTCTTTGTTTTGATATTATTCCAGAACTTATCTGATGGTTTCCCAGATATTTCCTTTGATTCTGATGGTTTCCCAGAATCTACCCGATGGTTTTCCGGATTTATTCCTCTTTCTGATGGTTTTCCAGACTGAGTCTTTGTTCTGATGTTCTTCCAGAACTTTATCTGACGGTTTTCCAGATACCCCTGTAATTCTGATGGTTTTCCAAAATCTATCCGATGGTTTTTCAGATATGTTTCTCTCTCTGATGTTTTTCCAGTTTGAGCATTTGTTTTGATTTTATTCCAGAACTTAACTGATGGTTTCCCAGATATTTTCTTTCGATTCTGATGGTTTTCTAGAATCTTTCCGATGGTTTTCCGGATACGTTTCTCTCTGACGTTTTTCTAGATTGAGTGTTGGTTCTGATGTTTCTTCCAGAATTCCTCTGTTGCTTATCTGATGTTCTTCCAGATAGGTCTTCAAAACTTGTCTCGTACATTTATTGCTTTTCCAAATGTTTTGGATGTACCTTCAAAGACCTTGTCGTCATTTCATGCTCCTATAGGTGTTGTCATTTTGTTTCTGGATATAGCCCAGAGTTTAATCGATGGTTTTCCGAGTATCTCTGGTGTGTTTCAGAGATCATTCAATGTTCTTCCAGATGTCCTTGAAATTCGTGTCTCTGTCCCAGAGTTCATTCGATGTTTTTCCTAGTGTTTCTAGTGTGTTTCAGAGTCCATTCGATGTTCTTTCGGATGTTTCTGATATTTGTTTCTCCCTGTATAATTTCCGACGATTCTTGAAGATCTCGCTCGATCTCTTCGCTTAAAGGAATGTCCCAAAAAGTACCTGTCGTTTACCTGATCCTACCGCCATGGGGATCCCGTGTTACCGTTTCATCCTAAAGTGACAACTGGTCATGCTTGCACCGGTTTATCCATCACTTTAGAGTTCCCCAGTGTCGTGCTGTTTCACCAGTGCGTCGTTATCCCTAGTGTGGTTTGGCAGTCGCGTATGTCCCTCGGGTCGTCGTGTCGTCTGCATCCTTGCATTTACCATTCTCATCATACGCATCATATTAAAGTCATGGCATTGTCAACATTATAGTCGTTTTGTTTTGTCCATAGCATTGCGTATCACTGTGGCTAAGGGCAAAATTTTCGGTTATTTATATTTAAATCCCTCCACCGTGATTCCTCGAGTCGCCGCTGCTCAAATCGTCCGGTGAAGCTATTTCAATAGGGGCAACTGTAATACCCCAAAGTTTTCCTCGAAATTATTAGGTTCATTTCGCACGTCATCTCATTCGCATGGCATCGTAACTAACCACTAACAGGTTTGTGTAGCTGGTTTGATTTTGCAGGAAAATATCATGTGGTGCACTCTTTAGCTCATGAAGGGTAAAATGGTCATTTGTATGCAGTTAGCTGTCCGTTTACAAATTTTGAGCTTTACTCAGGAAATTTGAGTCGTTGGATATTGTTGATATGAGTCGGGGCCGAGGTGTAGTTGGAAGCGCTTAATTGTGAAGGATTTGAGTTGTTCCAAATAAAATCGATTCAAGTTGTTGGATTGTAGTTAGCCGAAGAATATGATCATTTGAGTTCAATAAGAAAGTTGGATTTATCCGGATAAAGCTGCTCATTTTGAATTGCCGGAAGATTATTCGGAGATTTTGTCGGAAACCGGATTAGTCGGACAAATCGGGAGAATTAGGAATTAATAAAAATATGTATTTTCATTTCATTTTATTTTTGATCAATCATATTGCATTTTATTTTCATTTTATTATAAAACATTTCTATTTCATTTTGTAATTTTATTTTCGTTCATCTCATGATTTTATTTTCATTTCATTTTGTTGCACCCCAAATTTTAACCCCTTAGATCTTCATCATCATTTTAGGATCATATCCATTTGATTATCTAACCTTAACCTATTTCAAGTTTTTCTTTGTTAAGTTACAGGTGAACCAGGGTTCCGTACAGTCGGAAATCGAGGTTTCAATGATTTAATCAATCAGGGTGTTGGATTGTTTCTCCATAAAACAAGTCTCAACTTCATCAAAGATACTACATTGGGTCAAGCATGAATCCAATTTGAGGTTTTCACGCAAAGATCAAGAACTGTGCAGTTCAGGATCCCCGATTAGGGTTTTTATCGGGAAAAGTCAACTGTGGTTTGACTTTTGATTTTAAAGGTATTACAATGATGGGATTATGGTCCATAAAGCTCATATGACTTATTCAAGTCCCCTCAAGAAGTTTCAAAGTCTCCGAAGACCCAGAATAACAACAGTCGACTCGATCGTTCGGTTGACCGAAAAGTTAGCTCTCCACCAATAAGGAATTTGACCTCAAAGTGTGAATAAAAAATGTTCCTAGTGTTATATTACACCTATCCATGAATTTTCATGACCATTGGATCAAGGATTCAGGAGTAATCGCAAAAATCGGGAATTAGGGTTTTGAAAGGGGCCAGAGCATAACTCCCTAACCACACGTCCAATTGAGTTGGTTCAAAGCTCATTGGAAAGCTCTTGACAAGTCCTACAAAATTCCCACAGTGGTCCATGAGCATAAAATGCATAAATTTGGAGTTATGACCAAATTCATTACAAGAGGGAAAAATAACTTAGAAGAATTCTAAGTTATTTCACTTTTGGGCATGTTTTGCAGCAACTTTGAGAGGTATTTTGACTTAGTTTCTTTGGGAATCCGAGGATCATGAAAACATGGAAGTTGTAGGGCTACATGAGGGCTTTCCAAAATGTACAAGAACTCCTCCATAGCCCTTATGAGCTGAGAGTTATGGATCCAACAAGATGAGGTTTCAACACTTGAATCCAACACTTTCACTTTTTCACAAACTCATCCTTTGATCACCTGGGCTATTCTCAGCCCTTGGATCATGTTTGTATCTGATACTTAGAGATTATAGTGAAGGAAAATGCAGAGGAAGTGAAGGATGTGAAGGAAGAACAAGTTACAAGCAAGTGGCATTAAAATAATCAAAGAATTCAAGAGAGGAAAGAGAAACTTTTTGGTTCCAAACTGTAGCAGCTGTGACATATGCACTCTATGCCTTATTCAGTCACCTCATGTATCTCATTCCACTTGATTTTCTCCTCACATTGAGCCAAGAAAGTGATTGATGCAGCTGCATCAAGATTTTGTACATGATTTCTTCAAAATCTCCCTCCAAAAGCCAAACTTCAAATCTGCCCCAAACCTCTTCACGGCCTATAAATAGAACCTTCCTCCACTCTATATTTCACACAAGAGCCATCCTAAACACAAAAAACACATGGTTCTCCTTCTTTCCCTCTTTACTTGAAATTGAAGAAATCTCACAAAATCACCATTTTTACCAAACTTGCATCTTTCACACCAGAACCTTCTCCAAACATTCTACCACTTCAAAAACCATATACACACCCTTAAAATGACCCTCTGAAGCTGTTACCACCATTGGTTTCTCCAAAAAAAATCTTTGGATCAAAAAGTCAACTGTTCACACACCATAGTTTGACTTTTTTGCATCTTTCATACCAAATCACTACACAGGTCCATTTCCATCATTTTGGCACTTTAGACACCTCATATTAGTGATATTCTAGTTGTCCAAAACCTCAAACAACAGCTGGAACTGCATTTACTCCAACTGTCCATAAAATTGCATTTTTCTTCAAAGAAGAAACAACATTCAAAGGAAAGAAAGATCTCTGGATTTCTTGGCAGCTGTCTTGCTATTGGAGGTCTACAAGAGGTAAGTGACCTCTAAACCTTACTCTTTCTCATACATGTATCATCAAAGGTTGTTGAAAATGATTTGCATAGGTTTGTACTTGTCATCATGAACTTACGATTGTCATGTGATGCATCTAATCTTCAAAGTTTGACATTGTATGTTAGATTGTGTTTGTCTGTTTTAAACTTGTTAGAGGATCATGACTCATGCTTGAAACATGTTTGAATGTGTTTGAAACATTGTAATGTTCAATTTGCATCTTCATGCTATGTTAGATCAGTTTGGTATGCTTTGACAGTGCTTAAATGGACCAAGTGAGCATAGGACTGTTTTCTTAGTTTATGCCTAGGGCTGCTAACTCCTTGTGTCAGTTTTACTTGGCATTGTGATATCAGTTTATTAGTATTGCTTAGTGTTAGGATGTTCTCTTATGATAGCTTTGGATTTATGTTGTGGTGGATATCTAAGAATGTTGGTTTGGAGCAGAGGTTGTTGACCAAGCTTATGGTCATTAGAGTTTTAGGCTGGTCTTTTATAGTCAGCATGTGGAGGGACTGTTGAGTGCGTCAAGTTTGCCAAGATTTAGTAAGGTGTTACCATTTAGAGCTCATTAGTTATGTATGTCAACTTGGAACTCTTACTAGGTTTTAGTTGGTGACTGTCATTAGGGAAGTTAGGGATGTGTTTGCTTTATGAGGGCTATGCTGTTGTTTTTTATGTCCAAGCCAAGAAATCTTGTTTGAGCTGGCTAAGCTTTTGTTTTTGAAATACTGTCTGGCATTCATCATTAAACATTGTTGAAACACCACAAGCATAACCACTGCCAGAATTTGGCGCCTCATGCTGAAATTAGCTTCTTTTTTTTTTCCTGTTATTTAGATCTTTGCTTTGCTTTTTGAACTGATAACCATGTTTCTAGACTTTGCTAATTTAAGTCTGATCCACCTACACCTTGTACTTTGCCACTGACTGTTGCTTGCCCTTGAGGTTTATGGCTGCCACTTGATATAGGCAGGGCCTGTCTTGCCTTGTTTTAAAGTTTGTTAACTGTTGATCCATTTAGCTCATTGTTAGTTTATATTGACTTTGTGCATTGTTAAAGGTTCATAAGTGAGTTTGTTTGCCTACATTTGTTCACTTTTCATGTGGCTGTCAATTTGTTGGTGTAAGTTTTGCTGGCAGTTTCTTACCTGGAGGTTTGATACCATCAAGCTCAATCTGTTTGTTGCAATTCATTTGTGTTCGAGTCCTTAACATGTTGCAGTTTGGATTGAAGTGTCTGCTGTCATGAGGCTATTAGCATTGTTGATTTGAAAAGGTCATCTCAAAAACACCAATTTCATCAATTTGCAACTGGATGACCATTTTCTAAATCATGACAGAACTGTTTGTTTTCTTTAGATTCATCCATGAGAAATATATTTCAAACTTGTGCATACCCTTTATTTGCTCTAAGCTCATTCACTTTGATCTTACCATTGCAAATTGATGTTCAAAATGCACAATTGCAACTCACATGCTCTTTTTTGCTCTATTGATTTTTGAATAGCATTTCCTGTTGAAACTCATTCTATAACACATTTGTAACTTGCTTAAGCCATTTTCTACCCTTCATTGCACCTGTTTCAACTCTTTGTGTTTCAAAACGCATCTCAAAGCTTTCAAATGCATGTCCCATCGAATTTCTTTGTATGTACATTATTTGAACAAACCAACTGCACCAATGTGTTCCTTATGAAAAAATAAGTGATTTAGACTAAAATTTTGTTAGATTTGGTGGAGGAGTGACAAAGTTATAATCAAAATGTATTTTGAGTTTCCACTTGCATTTGCCCAAGAGTTGCCCATAATTTTTCACCTTGTTTCAGTACATATGCAATTAGGGGTGGCAAAATACACAGATGTATTGCCACCCCAATGGTTAAACGCAATGCCTTAAGTCACTTACCATGCACCTTGTCCTCTGTTCGAGCCTCAGCGAGGCCACCTTTTTTATTTAATGTTGTGATTTTTCAAGTTTTAAGTTTTATTTCCTTCTTTTTCCATTACTTTGCATGCGCGCGCATGTGGTTGGGTTGGCATGACTTCAAGTCCATAAATCCAAGGACGTGGATTCAATCCTTGGTGTGGGCACTTCCATTTTTTTAGCATTTGGTTTATTTACTTTATTTAATTTTTATTCAATTTTCAATTTATCATAACTCCTTCAATTTTAATCCTTTTTTAGTGATTCTTTTTGCCGAGTTCTTGTATTAATATATATTTTCGCATAATGTTTGAACCTATCGTTTACATTGTTGTGACATTGTTAGTTTGTATCTTCTTTTATCCTAGCCTTAAGATTTGAGTCGCCGTACTCACTTTTAGCGTCCCGCCGTGGACATCTTTTACCCTTTTACCCTAACCTTAGGATTTGAGTCGCCGTACTCATGTTTAGCGTCCCGCCATGGATACCCTCTATCATGACAATCTCAATGTAGATTCAGGAGTCGCCGCACTCCACGTAAGTACTTCCTTATGAATGCTTACATCCCTTTGGAACCTTGACCACCGTCAAGAGTTCCTCCCCCCTAGCTAGGGGAACTACGGTTGCTCTGATTCCATTCCCGTCAAGATACGTAGGCACGAGATGCGATGTCTTGGCGAGCAAACTTTGTACATACTTTGTATATACCTTTAGATCTTTACCTTAACATTTTCTCTTAGTAAGCAACTTAGCATAACACGAATACTAACAAGAGGTTCCTGTAGAGTACTACAGATACTTAGGATGCTAACACTTTCCCTAGGTATAACCAACCCCGAACCTTTAGATCTCTCTTTCTTAGCTTTAAGCCTTGCTTTTTGCTTTGCATTTTTTTAGGTTTTTCTTTCTTTAAACCTTTCCTTTTTGGATAAATTAAAGTCCGGTTGTGAATTTCAAGAATTAAGATTCAAGTTAATCAATAGCTTGATATCACGATTCTCACCGCAACAGAAATGGCGACTTCATTGGGGAAACATTCCCTAAGAGGGTTAAGCCCACCTTGTTTATATTTGTGTTTGCTTAATGTTTTCTTGATTTTATACTTGTATATTTGTATATATCTGTATGTATATCTGTCTGTGCCTGGATTTTTTCTGTATGCAGGGTTGTTACTTTGAGTGGTGAGGATAAAAGTCCTATACCCGGACTTGAGTGCATTTATGATAGGAAGGTGGTATATTCAAGAAGGCTTATAGGGAGTTGATTCCCGACCAAGCTAACTTGAAAAAAACACCACTCAGTGGAAGCCCTCTTGAGAGTAGTTTTGTTGAACGAGTATTCGTGAAAACATTACTACTTTCAACCTAGGAGCTTGTGACACTGAGGACTTTTAGTTACCTTTCACCCCCACTTGGCCTTTTAGGACGTAGTGCGATGACTATGAGGGAGTATTCCCGAAGTAGTTGATACACGATACTACACTCAGACGAGACTCTCTTGAGAATATTATTAATTTCCAAGTAGTTGGTATGTCGATAATATCCGAAAGATATGTCGAGGACTCTAGGAACTTTGCTAGAACCCGTTATGCAGGTGCTTTATCCATAGTACACACCCTGTGGTTGGTTCTTTACCCAGACCTCATGCTGTGGTCTTGAGCATTTGATCCTATTATGTGTGTTTTGCATCCCATCTCGCATAGCATTATATTGCATTGCATTTGCATCTTTGCATGGCTTATTGCATACCTATGTTTGTCTGTCGCTCATCTCCAGCTGTCTTCATCTTCCAGTGTGCCTTTGAGTCGTCAAACTGATTCCTCGACACCGATATCGGACTAGAGCTAACTATAGATGCAAGATGTCAGATCAAAAAGTACACAACACAGAAATCCGAATGGAGATCGATGAATTAAAGTCAGGCATGAATAAGCTCACCGAGATGCTTCAAGTATTGATTTCCAGAGGGGAACCATCTCAAAGGACCGTTCTTCAGGAAGTTTCAAGTGCTGACCCTGCTCCTGTTCAAATACCGCCTTCAACTTGGCCAGAGTTTGGTTTACATCCCAACTACTCTCCACCTCTTGCATCTACTGCTATGATCAGTCCAGCTGTCAGACATGTTTTCCAAGCTCTCGTCTTTGCTGAGCCCAGACCTGTGGTCCATACTGTCGCCCAGAATGGCCGAACTCCCTTTGAGACTCCTTTCTTTGACTACAATGCTGCCAGTGCTCAAGGAGAAGACCATGAAGATTTTGTTGAGCCTGAGATTGTCTGTGAACAGTTTCATAACATAGACAAGAGACTCAAAGCTGTTGAGGGTACTGACTTCTTCAATGTTGATGCATACAACATGTGCTTAGTTTCTGACCTCGTTATGCCTGCTAAATTCAAAACTCCTGAGTTTGTGAAGTATAAGGGTCACTCATGTCCAAGAGCCCATCTGATCATGTACTTCCGAAAGATGGCAACCTACACCAATAATCAGAAGCTGCTTATCCACTGCTTTCAGGACAGCTTGAGCGGTGCTTCTCTCAAATGATATATGAACTTAGAGCATAACAGTATCCACTGCTTCCAGGATCTCACCAACACTTTTATGAAGCAGTATAAATACAATCTGGACATGGCTCCTGATCGCCGTCAACTTCAAAGTATGTCTCAGGGCGAAAGAAAGTCATTCAAAGAATACGCTCAACGTTGGAGAGAGTTAGCTTCCCAAGTTGAACCCCCTATAGAAGAGAAGGAGCTAACTGGAATGTTCATGGATACTTTGTCTCCTTTATATTGGGAAAAGATGATTGGGAGTGTTTCTTTGAGCTTTACAGATCTTGTGACTATTGGGCAAAGGTTAGAAGAAGGGCTGAAAAATGGTAAAGTCTCCAAAGCTGCTGAATCTTCTAATGGTGCAAAGAAATCCTTTGGGAATTTCCAGAAGAAGAAAGAGGATCATACTAATGCTGTTATGACTGAAGTGAGAAGGCCTCGCCCTAGACCTCAGTTTATTGACGATCATGTTGTTATTGTTGTTGCTACTCCACGACCAACTCAGATTCCTCAACGTCCAGCTGTTGGACAGAACCAGTATAGGAATAGGAATCACTTCGAACCTATTCCCATGACATATACAGAGCTTTACCCTGACCTGGTTCAACAAGGACTGATCACTACGAAGACTTTGCAACCTCCTCCTAATCCTCCTCCAGTTGGATTTAGGGTTGATCTCCATTGTGCTTTTCATCAGGGTGCCCCAGGCCACGACTTGGAACATTGTTATGCACTGAAAGCCAGAGTGCATGAGTTGATTAGAACTGGAATCCTTGATTTTAAAGATAGTCATCTGAATGTCCAGAACAATCCCATGCCAGTACATCAAAGGTGAAGCTTCAGACTGACTTCAGCAGACTATCTTCTTTGACGCCAGTGTTTCAGACAAGACGGCTCATCCTTGTCCTGATTTAGTCACTAGGCCTTTTGTTTCTTGTTGTTTGTTCTTTCCTTATTTTGTACTAGTTGTTCGCTTTCAAATTATATTTGTACTTTTATGTTAATGAATGAGCATTGCAACTTTTGATTCAATTCATTTTGCCTAATATTTTCATCTTTATGCTTTATCTTTTAAAAATATACACCTTTTGTTTAAACTTTTGATATGCAAATATTTGATGGAGGAGGATGAAAACATTATACCCATAACTGCTGTCAGTATGCTTTCAATTAAACTTTGCTGATGATGTAAGGCATTATTTCAACTCCCAAACACTGGAGAAATAAGGAAGATAATCCCTAGTCAACCCCTTCGAGCCGAGAAGTTGGAGTTTCTTTCTTTACAAAAAACCCGTAATCTTAACCTGGGGCAGGGTAGTTCTCAGTTAACTCGGTTGTTTGTTCTAGCCATACACCTTTCATATAAAGGTTGAATTCACAAGTGTTCCTTCGCACACAACAAACAGGTGTCGAAGATGTCTTTCAAACCAAAAAAGTCGATGATGGTCCACCGTAATCATTAAATCCAGATAGTCACTCTCTTTCTTTCACAAAAAATTCAATCAAAAGAAAAGCCCGCTAAGTCAAAACCTATGAAGGAGACTTAGACAAAACTGGGGCATCCTGCTGAACTATAATCTTCGCAAGAAACAATTCAGACAAAAGTTAGGGATAATAGAAGAGGAGATCTTTAAATCTTTACCATGAAAATCCTTAATGTCAAAACAACTAAATGTTGTAGAGCAGTAGTGATTGCCGTCTCAAGAGTCCTTGGACTTCTGAACCATCACCATGGCTATAATCAATGCAATTCCTATAGGAACCTGAGTGTAGATTCTGAGTTAGCTGAGCATAGGACTGAAGATCATCACGTAGATTGGGTGGGCACAAATAAGCTTTGAGCCTTTATCTTTTTTTTCTTAAACCGTGAACCAGGCCATATTACAACCCTCAAAAGACCTAATTGAAACAAGGTTATTTTAAAAGCATACTACAGCAAGGTTGCGTAAACTGACTCCAAAAGATCTTTGCAGAACATTTGTTTTAGCATCATACCTTTTTGCTTTACCTTTAAACTTTGAGTGTCTTGAACCACTGTGTTCTGACCAATGGCTCATTTATTTTGCATGTTTCAAAAATGATGTTGATTTCAAAAGTTGCATGAACTTTGCATTACCATGTTTGTATGAATACTTTTGTTTGCAAACTGGCTTTCCTCTCAAGGAATTTTCAAACATTGAGAAACTTGGTCGGTGATCCTATCAGAGGCAAGTTCTTTTCACATCCTGTCGAAGAATCGGTTCAATATTTGTTTGAGGCAAGGTCTTCTCAAATGTGTTTTATCCAGAAGATATTTAAAGACTCAGACTGGGGCAAGCCTTCCAAGCACCCAGCGGATCAGTCACCTTCAACAAGCTGAAGCGATTATCAGTTTACCTACAACAGACAGCTAAACTAGGGCAGTTTACTTGAAAAATCCCCAGGTAGCTCTTCACCCTTCCTACAAGGATAATCAATTTGACAAAGTTTACCAGTGTGGCAGAGATATGTTTAAGGGTAGCATCTTTAGTCCCTAAGTAGAATGAAAGTGATCTCTGTGTTGAGGAATCAGTCTTCCAGTCTTGTCTTCTCACTAAAAGAGTCGAGCCTTGTCGTTGGCGTCTGCACTTGCATTTTGATCATATACCATTTGCATAATTCATATTCATATGCATATCATGAGTGTTTCATCCTCATTTGCATTTCTCTCGAGGTCGTGTTTTATCCACGTCTTACCTTGTGGACAAAGTCCAACTCACTTGGCACCTACCAAACATATTTTTGTGTCGTGTCTATCTGATGTTCTTCTAAGATATGACATTTCTTATCCGATCGTTCTTCCGGACATGTATGTTCCTATATACATCCAATACTATTCTCAGATACTATGTTTATACCTTTCATTCAAAGCCATTATTGGATGTCTAGTTTCCTTTTTATCCAACACTATTCTTGAATGTAACCTTTGTTTCTCTATCTGATGTTTTTCCAGATTGAGTCTTTGTTCTGATGTTTTTCTAGAACTTATCTGATGGTTTTCCAGATATTTACCTTGATTCTTATGTTTTTCCAGAATCTATCCGATGTTTTTCTGGATATGTTTCTCTCTCTGATGTTTTTCCAGATTGAGTCTTTGTTTTGATGTTTTTCTAGATTGAGTCTTTGTTCTGATGTTTTTCCAAAACTTATATGATGGCTTTCCAGATATTTACCTTGATTCTGATGTTTTTTCATAATCTATCTGATGTTTTTCCGGATATGTTTCTCTCTCTGATATTTTTCCAGATTGAGTCTTTGTTTTGATATTTTTCCAGAACTTATCTGATGGTTTTCCAGATATTTACCTTGATTCTGATGTTTTTCTAGAATCTATCTGATATTTTTCCGAATATATATATATCTTTGTTCTGATGTTCTTCCAGAACTCCTTTGTTGCTTATCTGATGTTCTCCCAGATATGTCTTTAAACCTCTTCCCGTACATTTAAATACCCTTCTGAAATGTTTCAGATGTACCTTCAAGATATATATCTTCAATGGGCTTCTTTGATATGTTCCGGAGTTTATTCGATGTTTTTCCGAGTATCTCTGGTATATTTCAGAGTACATTCGATGTTCTTCCAAACGTCTCTGGTGTTTCTTTCTGTGTCCCTGTTATATTTCTCAGATTTTTCCTCACCTCATTCATTGATATTTTGAATGTTGTGACTCTTTTCCATCCAGTTCCGTTCATGGATGATGTCTGTTATTTCCCTAGTGTGTCGGGTCCCCTGTGAGTAATTACTCGTCGTATTGCCGTTCTTTTAATTTTTGCTCGTATGTTTGTATTTGTCTTGCATTCAAGCATCATAAAGCATCATTTAGATTCACGACATATTAGCATTTGTCCTTTTGCATATTATCCGATCTAAGGGACAAAAATTTCTGGTTTGCTATATTTAAATACCTTTCACTATAATTCTATGAGGATTGTCATCTCTCATTGCCATCCAATGAAGATATTTAAATAGGGGCAACTGTTGCACCCCAAAATTTGACCCCTTAGATCTTCATCATCATTTTAGGATCATATCCATTTGATTATCTAACCTTAACCTATTTCAAGTTTTTCTTTGTTAAGTTACAGGTGAACTAGGGTTCTGTACAGTCGGAAATCGAGGTTTCAATGATTTAATCAATCAGGGTGTTGGATTGTTTCTCCATAAAATAAGTCTCAACTTCATCAAAGATACTACATTGGGTCAAGCATGAATCCAATTTGAGGTTTTCACGCAAAGATCAAGAACGGTGCAGTTCAGGATCCCCGATTAGGGTTTTTGATCAAGAAAAGTCAACTGTGATTTGACTTTTATTTTAAAGGTATTCCAATGATGGGATTATGGTACATAAAGCTCATATGACTTATTCAAGTCCCCTAAAGAAGTTTCAAAGTCTCGGAAGACCCAGAACAACAACAGTCGACTCGATCGTCATCGATCGGTCGTTCGGTTGACCGAAAAGTCAGCTCTCCACCAATAAGGAATTTTACCTCAAAGTGTGTATCAAAAATGTTCCTAATGTCATATTACACCTATCCATGAAGTTTCATGACCATTGGATCAAGGATTGAGGAGTAATCGCAAAAATCGGGATTGAGGACTGCATCATTGTATAAATGTGTAGTTATTTTGGTTGAAAGTTAATATGGTTGGTATGACATGTCTATCATTTATGCATCAGCATTGGTAATTTGTTGTGGCTCTGAGAGAGCCCTGTTGAGTCCATCATCTCATTCAATATCAACATGTTCATTTGGTTTGTTTCTGTTAACATGACTCAGGGATGTTGAAGTCTCTTTTTCTTTTTCTGATGATATATGTTCATTCATGATTTGTTGGCTGCCAAGCTACATTGAAGTCTGTTAGCCTCTGATTATCAAATCTCATTTTCAAAACTTAAGAAGCTATCCCTATTTGTATGTGTGTATTCAAATTGTGGTTTAAAGAGCATTGCTATTATGAACTGTTGTTTTAATGTTGATTAGGCACAAGCTTGTTCTAAACTACTTCCAAGGTTGCAATTGAGTGGTCACTTTATAATTCAGTTTGGATTAGAAATTATTTCTTTGAGCATGATCATGAGTAACATATTTGAAATATGTGTGTGGTTCTCTTTGAGTTCATTCATGACAGTTTTGATTCATAACTACACTTTGCATTTTCAAGGCATTTCTTGCAACTTACATGCCACTTTTGGTTTGAAATTGTTTCTGTTTGATCTAGGAATTTAAAACCATTAGATAACATGTTTATAAGATGCTCACACTTTCATTTGATCATGATTCCTCTTATGTTGAACTATGGCCATCATCATGCATTTTCAAGGCATTCTTTGCAATTGACATGTCATTTTTTGATTGGACTTGATTTGGTTTGAGTTTTGCATCAGAAATCATTGGATTATATGTTTATGAGTTGTGCATACCCTCACATGTTCATATTTCTTGATGTTCTGAGTTGTGCCATTCAAAATGCATTTTCAAAGCTTCACACCACCATTCACACACCAGTTCCTTATTTAAAGCATTTCTGTTTGGCCTTGGCACTTATAATCCTTAATTCACATATTTGAATGTTGCTTTAGCCCTTACATGAGTTTAAACCCAACTGTTTTGAGCTGTGATATCCATAATGCATTTCAAAGGTTTCAAATTGCATTTGCATTCAAATTTCAAAATGTATGCATCATCTAAAAAAACTGAGATCACCACTAAATTCCTCATGAAATTTCACTCAAGATAGGCTAAAATTTTGTTGCATTTGGTTGAGTATTGATGAAGTTACAATGTTGTCGTATCCTTGTTTTTGGTTGCTTTTCATGCTTGTTGCCTTGCCCAGGATTTTATGCTTAGTTAGGTATTTATTTTTTAGGGGTGGCAAAATACATGGATGTATCGCCACCCCAGTGGTTGTCACATGCGCCTTAAGTCTCCTATCATGCCATATTGCTTGGGTTCGATCCTCAGTGATGACCCTTTTTGGCATTTTTATGATTTTCTTTGTTTTATCATTTTCTTCTCCTTTGCCAATTGTTTAACATGCACGTTTAGTGGATGAGTGGTAAGACTTTGTGTTGGTGGGCATGAGGGTGTGAGTTCAACTCCTCCCACGACCATTTCTTTCTTTTTATTTGCTCATTTATTTCTATTGCCATCACAAAATCAAAAAATTCATAACTTGCTCATATTTTACTATTTTCAATCCATTCTTTTTTGCAAAATACTCAAAATATTGTCTAGTTTCATGTGATGAAAAAAGAATTCAAGTTGTTCATGTTCACAATACCTTTTGCCTACTTGGAAATTGCTTATGTTTGAGGGTTGTTACCTTGATCCTTGTTGAAAATTCTCTTAAACCATGCTTGATTTATCTTGTAAGATTTGTTTGTGATTGATTCCTTTGTGTTTGTTAACATGTTAAGGCTTTGTCCTCTTTTGGCTGTCTCCATGAATTTATCTATTTTCCTCCTAAAACTTTGAGCTTAAACTGCTGTGACATTCTTTATATGCTTGTATATGCTTGGTCGTAACCATGTTTCTTGCATTTATCCCTGTTTGATATTTAAGCTTTGTTAAGTTTAGTTTCCCCAAGTGATGGGACTCTTTAGTTCTCATCCAAGTTGCCTCCCCCTTCTATCCTTCCAAAGGAAAGTCTCTCTGTTGACCCTTGGGTCATACATAGCTCATCTCTCTCCCCCGATTTCGTTAAGTCATTCATACACTTAGTTGAGTAGAACCTGTCCTTTAGACTTTGCTTAAGTCTAAAAAGCCTACCCTTATTAGGAGTGCTCTTTCAACTAGAACTTAGGATAGAGTTTGTTAACTCTATGTAAGAATCATTGTCATGATTACTTACTTCCCCTTCTTGAGTGTTCAACTTAGATCTAGAAAGTTTCCTAAAACTCTACACAAGCATTGTCATGTTTGTTCCTCTCTGAACCTTGATCGTAATCAAGTGTTCTTCAAACTTAGTGAGGTGAACTACGATTGCTCTGATTCTATCCTAGTTAGGATACGTAGGCAGAGGACGCGATGTCTTTGAGAGCAAACTTAGAAACTATCTTTAGGTCTTAACCTACACCTTTTAACCTATCCCAATCCATAGCAAACATTTAACAAACTTAGCATACAACAAACAAAAGGTTCCTGTAGAGTACTACAGATGTTTAGGATATGAGATACCTATCCTATGCATAACCAACCCCCGATCCCCGAATCTCTTAGCGTTGTTGTTATATCGCGCAAAAGGTTCTTTCTCTCTTTAGACCTTTCCTTTGGATAAATTAAAGTCCGGTTGTGAATTCTAAGAATTAAAAGATTCAAGTTAATTCAATAGCTTGGTATCACGATTCTCACCGCAACAGTTTAATTTGCAACTTCATGCTATGTTAGATCAGTTTGGTATGCTTTGACAGTGCTTAAATGGACCAAGTGAGCATAGGACTGTTTTCTTAGTTTATGCCTAGGGTTGCTAACTCCTTGTGTCAGTTTTCCTTGGCATTATGATATCAATTTCTTAGTATTTCTTAGTGTTAGGATGTTCTCTTATGATAGCTTTCGATTTATGCTGTGGTGGATATCTAAGAATGTTGGTTTGGAGCAGAGTCTGTTGACCAAGTGTTGCAGTGAGAATCGTGATACCAAGCTATTGAATTAACTTGAATCTTTAATTCTTAGAATTCACAACTGGACTTTAATTTATCCAAAGGAAAGGTCTAAAGAAAGAAAGAACCTTTTGCGCGATGTAACAACAACGCTAAGAGATTCGGCGATCGGGGGTTGGTTATGCATAGGGTAGGTATTTCACATCCTAAACATCTGTAGTACTCTACAGGAACCTTTTGTTTGTTGTATGCTAAGTTTGTTAAATGTTTGCTATGGATTGGAAAAAGGGTGTAGGTTAAGACCTAAAGATATATACACTAAGTTTGCTCGCAAAGACATCACGTCCTCTGCCTATATATCCTAACTAGGATAGAATTAGAGCAACCGTAGTTCACCTCACTAAGTTTGAAGAACACTTGATTATGATCAAGGTTCCAAGGGGAACAAACATGACAATGCTTGTGTAGAGTTTAAGAAAACTCTCTAGATCTAAGTTGAACACTCAAGACGGGGAAGTAAGTAATCATGACGATGATTCTTACATAGAGTTGACGAACTCTATCCTAAGTTCTAATTGAAAGAGCACTCCTAACAAGGGTAGGCTTTGTAGACTTAAGCAAAGTCTAAAGGACGAGTTCTACTTAACTAAGGGTATGAATGACTTAACGAAGTCGAGGGAGAGATGAGTTGTCTATGACCCAATGGTCAACAGAAAGACTTTCCTTTGGAAGGATAGAAGGGGAAGTAACTTGGATGATAACTAAAGAGTTCTATCACTTGGGGAAACTAAACTTAACAAAGCATAAACATTAAACAGGGATCAATCAAGAAACATGGTTACGACCAAGGATGTACAAGTATGTTACAACCAAAATAGGACAAGACCTTAACATGTTAACAAACACAAGGGGGTCAAACATAATCAAATTTTACAAGATAAGTCAAACATGGTTTAAGAGAAATTCAACAAGATGCAAGGTAACGACCCTAACAAGTAGACAAACTTTCAAGTAGGCAACATGCATTGTGAATATGAACATATTGAAGTATTCTTCCATTAAATAAAACTAGGCAATATTATGAACATTTTGCAAAAAGAATGGATTGAAAATAGCAAAAAAAGAACAAGTTATGAAACATTGAATTTTGTGAAGAAAATAAATAAATAAATGAGTGATAAAAAAGGAAGTGGTCATGACAAGGATTGAACCCATGCTCTCATGTTTGCAAACTCAAAATAATACCACTTAGCCAATTGTGTGCGTATGTTCATGGATGGAAAAGAAGAAGAAAATGATGAAAACATGGAAAATCAGAAAAATGCCAAAAAGGGTCATCACTGAGGATCGAACCCAGGTATGATAGGTGAAAGGTGCATGTGATAACCACTGGGGTGGTGATACATCCATGTATTTAGCCACCCCAAAAATACATAAGGCTTCCTCTGGTTAAAAATTTGGGCCAGGCTTCAAGGCAAAAATGCAAGGGGCGGATTGGTTTCAAACTGTGCCAAAACTCAACCATTTTAAATGAAATTAAAGCCAAACATGTTTGTTTTTTGATAAGGAAAATAGTGATGTCAATCAAATTGTGAGATGAAGCTCTCAATTAAAACACGATGGTAAGATGCAACAATGTTTTTTTTGAAAGGCATAATGAATCTCATGACATGAATTGAGCAGTTTCAAATCACATAAACACACAAGTTATAAACAAGTTGACAGATGATTCTACAATCCAAGATTGATCATAGAACAAACAAAACAGAAAAGTGATTTGCTTATGGCAAGCATGGTAATTGAAATGCATAATGAAATTCATGACATGGATTACACAAGTTCAGATAGCATAATTGCTACACACAAGTTCCAAATGTGTCCACAGATAATTCTACAACTCAGGATTGATCATAAAATAAACACAACAAAAATTGGTTCAATGGTTGCAAGTATGGTATTCATGTGAGTAGGCTGTCATAGCAGGATGAGGTGCAAGTTGGCACAGTTCAAGTGAGGTTTAGTTCATACACACATACAAGCCTTAATCATGCTAACAAATGATCTTATGTACATGAAAAATGCTTCAAACAGAATAAATGTAGGGTGTGTGCAGCTGTGGTTTTGCAAAAAACTGTTGAATGCAAGTTAATGATGCAAGCTAGTACAGTCAAAAAATGAGTAGTTTCAGGTCATGTAAATGATACACACACATTACAATCATGACAACAGATGATTTCACACTCAGGGATCAGACTTAAATCAAGCAAAACAGAAAATGGCTCATTGGTTGTAATTATAGCATGAATGTGAGCAAGCTGCCAAAGTTCAAGTGAGTAGGTTCAGTTTTCATACACACATAGCCTACAAATTCTAAACATGTTGACAGAGGATTTCATGTTCATGAATCAATCAAAAAATGCTTTAAACATGAAAGGTATGTTGTGTGTGGTTGTGAATACAAAGCTGTTTTGATAGCAAGATGATGAGGCAAATTGGTTCAGTTCAAAAATGAGGATTCATGTCATGAAATAAACACACACACATCACATATATGCTAACTGAAACTTTCATGCTCAAACTTAATCATACATCATTCAAAACTAGAATTGGCATATTGGCACCTATGAAATGCAAAACAAGTTCATTATGCAGCAAAATAGGTCATGGCATATTCAAGACAGTTATGCATCACACACAAACTTAAAACATGTTAATTGATGATTCTAGACTCATAGATCAATGAGAAATAACCTGAAACAGAACTGGACATGTTGTTGGTAGTATAAGGCTTTGAAAATGCAAGTTTGAAAATGAACAACTATTTTGAAAATGCAGGGCAGGTTTGATCATGCAAATACCACACACAACTTCCAATCATGTTATCTAATGGTTCTGACCTTATAAATCAATCAAAAGCAGCTTAACACAGAAATTGGTATACTCATAGGGCTGTTTTGAAAAATGGAAAGTAGGTTTGATCATGCAGCAAGGTACAAGTTATGTGGTAGCAATCATTAATAACTCATGACAGAAAGATACAACATGTTATGGCAATTTGAAAACAGTTTCAAAGCAAAAACAGTCACAACCTCATAGCATATACTTCTCATGCTGTTAGAAACAGAACCAACATAAAGCTAATGGATTTTGAGATAACAACCAACAACAAATCATGAAAAAATGAAATTCAGAAAAACACTATCATCAAGACATAACCATATCAAAGCAATGTCAATCCATATTCAAAACAGCTGGTAAGAACAAACTGGCAGATTTTGAGCATAACTTCATTTTCATTTAAACACCAATCATACCAAGAAATGCTTATGACAGAAAATGAAAACAGATGATAACCACCAACCTGTTGTAGACCTCCACACCAACTTGTTGCAGTAGGGAATACCTTGAAAATGCCTCAGCTGCTGTCCAACCAGAACTTGATGAAAACAGTTTCCTTGTGCTTGAAGAAACTTGCGCCAAAACTCAAAATAAATGAGGATTGTGTTGTTTTATGTCATGGACAGCTGATATATCATATATCAAGGGTGTGTGGATGGTTAGAATGAGGATAACAACTATGGTTAGTGGTTTGGCAGATTTTGAGCATATGGTCAAACTTGTTTGGTTTGAGAGTTGACTTTTGGGATAATGGTGTTTTTGAGTGGTTTAAGAGTGTGGACACCTTCTACACAACATTTATGGATTGTGCAGATGGTTTTTGATGGTTTGGAATGGGTGGAAATGATTTTGGACAGCCAACTGCTCAAGACAGATTTTTGGTAAACTTGAGATTTTGAAAAGTGAGGTAAGTGAGAAATGAGTGAGAGTTGTGACTTCCTCTTGGTTCTAAGAGTGCTCTGGTGTGTAAATGACATAGAGGGAGCCTCTATTTATAGAAAAATGCAGGGTGAGGGCAGATTTGTAAACTTGGCATTTTGGAGGGATTTTGAAAAGAAAACCCTTGGCTTATGGTTTGGTACAACTGCAAGCTTCAACTCTTTGCCTCGACTGATGAATTGGTCAAGTGGAGATCAATGACATGAGATGATTAGAGTGGCTGAGCAGATAGGGGGCTGTTTGCTGCAAGTGGCAAAAAGTTTCTCTTTCTTCCTTCTTTAATGATTATTATATTGTCCACTTGCCTACAAGTTGCAAGATCCATCAATTCCTTCTTTCTTCCGGTTTTCTCTTCATCTAAGCCTCAAATTGTCATAATGAAACATGATCCAATGGTTGAGGATGGTATAAGTTGTTGAAATTTGAATTTGTGAAGAATTGTCAATGTGGGACTCAAGTGTTAAAAGCTCATCTTGCCAAATTTATAACTCTTAGCTCATAAGGGCTATGGAGGAGTTCTACCACAATTTGGAAAGCCATCATGTAGCTCTACAACTTTCATGTTTTCATGAATTTCAGATTCCCAAAGGAACTTGGCCAAATGACCTCTCAAAGTTGTTGAAAAACAAGCCTAAAAGTGAAATTTTTCTGTTATTTTCCCTTCTTGTAATGAATTTGATCATAACTCCAAATCTATGCATTTTCTGATCATGGACCACTTTGGAACTTTTATAAGACTTGCCAAGAGCTTTCCAATGAGCTTTGAACCAACTTAATTGGATGTGTGGTTAAGGTGTTATGGTCTTTTCCATTTTAAAACCCTAATTCCCGACTTTTGCGATTACTCCTCAACCCTTGATCCAATGGTCATGAAATTTTATGGGTAGATGAAATATGTCATTAGGAACATTTTTGATTCACATCTTGAGGTCAGATTCCTTATGAGTGAAGAGTTGACTTTTCGGTCAACCGAACGATTGATCGGTAACTACCGAGTCAACTGTTGATGCTCTGGACCTTTTGAGGCTTTGAAACTTCTTGAATGGACTTTACCAAGCCATATGAACTTTATGGACCATGATCCCACCATTGTAACACCTTTTAAATCAAAAGTCAAACCACAGTTAACTTTTCCTGCTCAAAAACCCTAATCGGGTACCCTGACTGCACTGCTCTTGATTCCTGGGTGACAACCTCAACTTGGATTCATACTTGATCCACTGGAGTTCATTTGATGATATGGAGACTCAATTCAAGGAGAACCAATCTAAAACGTTGAGTGATTAACCCTCAAAACCTCGATTTCGGCTGTGCAGAACCCTGATTCCTGTATCTTAACAAAAACAAACTTGAAACGGGTTAAGGTTAGATAATCAAATGAGCATAATACTAAAGTGATGATGAAGATCTAAGGGGTAAAAATTTGGGGTATGAGAGTTGCCCCTATTTAAATATCTTTCACTGGATGGCGGAGAGAGATGACAATCCTCGCGGAATCGTAATGAAAGGTATTTAAATACAGCAATTCGAAAATTTTGTCCCTTAGATCCGGTGGTATGCAAAAGGAAAACTACGAGTATGCCATGAATCTAAATGATGCTTTATGATGCTTGAATCCAAGACATATGCAGACACACGAGCAATGATAAAAGAATGGCAATACAACGAGTAACTACTCATGGGGACCCACACATTGGGGAAAGATCCAAGGCACAACAAAGCCAAGTAGTTCAAACGTGACTAAAGATGCTGCTCAAGGGGATATTTCACACAGGGGACGCAAACTCCAACAGGGAAGACAAAACCTCATTGAGAAAAAGGAGACAAGACTCTGTTGAGGAAGAAGGCAATTCTCCGCCGGGGAAACGAAAGAAAAGAGACGCAAACCTCGCTGGGGATAATCAGATGAGGAATCTAGTATAGCAAAGAGTTCGAACGGGATCTTCAGGAAAAGAACAGAAACAAGACCAGACGCACTGGGGATGCTAGTATCCACTAGATCTCCGAGACTCGAATGGTAAAGCAACGCTTTGTTGGGAATACTGGTGACAACCAGAACAACAACATTTCAAAGGGTGCTAGTTTCTACTAGACTTACAGGGGGTGATGGTGACGACCAAACCAAATAATAGGGAACTCCGAATTGCATTGATACAATACAGGATTCCGGCTGGGGAAATTGGTAACAACCAACTCTTGGTACTAAACGATTAGCTTTCAAGAAAAGCCAGTAATCACAGGACTTTCAAAGATATGGTGATGACCAAACCAACCATACCAATAACGGTTGGATTTTAAACGGTGCCAGTTACCACTTGAATTTCAAAGGAGCTGCCAATTACCATTGGACTTTAAACAATGCCAGTTACCACTGGACTTTCAAAGGATATGGTGACAACCAAACCAACGATACCAATAACGATTGGATTTTAAACAATGCCAGTTACTACTGGACTTTCAAGAGGTATGGTGACGACCAAAGCTACAATACTGATAACGATTGGATTTTAAACAGTGCCAGTTACCACTAGACTTTCAAAAGCATTATCAATTATCATTGGACTTTAAGAAATGCAAGTTACCACTGGACTTTTCAAAGATATGGTAACGACCAAACCAAAGATACCAATAACGATTGGATTTTAAACAGTCCCAGTTACCACTAGACTTCAAACAATGGGGATTGCTAGTAACGACTAGGCTTCAAGGAGAGAAACTGGTGACGACCAGAATAACAATATAAGTAACAAAATGGGAACATCCACAGGTACTAGTAACGACTAGAATCAAGTCGGGTACAGGTGATGACCTATAACCATAAACAATCTTAGTAATAACTGAAGTAGAGAAATTGGTGACGACCAATACCTTAAAAAGACAAAGGATGCCCAAAGAACAACAAACAAGACCACTGGTAACAACCAGGAAACAAACAAGACAAAAGGTAACAATCAAAGACAACAGCCAAAGCAGATGCACATGATATGCCATGATGCTAATGATTAATGATATGCAGGATCTGACTCTGACGAGAAATAGAAAAAATCGGGAGACTCAAGGGGAAAGATAGATAAGCACATCTATCTCACTGGGGACGCAATGAATCATACTGAATTCACAAAACAAAGGTGTCTGTAGATTCTTGGGAAATAAACCCACTCGGCTTGGGACATAAAGCTTCAGGAAAGCTGGCCAGAATTGACAACGTAACTCTGAATAGATGCCTTGAATGTTTCCACTGAGGATGAGTCTACCATCACAAGAACGTATCTCATAAAGAAACCTGGGGAGAGGGTCTTCAATCTTGGTAACTACACACGACCTAATGATCAACCTATCAACTCAATTCAACTGACATTCAATGGGAGATGTATTGGGATCGCACATCAATGCTTCTGCCACTTTAAAACTTTCGAGAGGTATGATTTCCACCGAATCTTTCCGTGAGCCAAAGTATTTTATGTTTTATTAATCTTCAAAAGTTATTTTTAAATTCGAACCTAGTGCTTTCAAAATTATCATTGATCGATAAACGATGTTTTGCATAACAAAAGAAATAAAGACAATAGTAATTTGCAAAAGAATGGCCCAAAAATGATTTCATTTAAGAATGGAAATTTGTCAATGACAGAACTCCATGGAACTTTTACAATTGAAAATGGCAATATGAAAAAGGTTACATTGAATCCACTAACAATTCTCCCCCTAAAAACTTTCCAAAACCTTGCTTCTGATAAGAGCGGTTGAAATGGACTTCCTTGTAAAGTCTTCTGCAGAGGTGACAACCCATCTGATGCAGTGAAACGCCTTTGTCCCTAAATTTTTCCTGGATTGCCCTTTCAGGTTTTCAATCCACCGGGACGCTCTTTTTTGCCTAAGTCGCCCTTTCGGGTTTTCAACTTAGCGAGCTCATTTCTTTTTATCTCATCCCTAATTTTTGCCTGGACCTCCTTCATAGGTTATGATCCAGCGGGATACCCATTATTGCATAAGCCGCCCTTGTGGGTTTTCGACTTATCGGGTTCTTTTAGGCGTAATATTTTCGTACTGCATCAGAATTCATCGGGTGTGTAAGTTGTTCCCCATCCATTGTTGTGAGAATTAATGAGCCTCCTGAGAAGACTGTTTTTACAACAAATGGACCATCATAGTTGGTCATCCATTTTCCCCGTGCATCTTTGTGAATTGGCAAAATCTTTTTGAGCACAAGCTCTCCTTCTCAGAATTCTTGGATACGAACCTTCTTGTCAAAAGCTCTCTTGATCCTTTTCTGATATAACTTCCCGTGGCATACCGCAGTCATGCGTTTTTCATCGATAAGGTTCAACTGGTCAAATCTTTCCCTCACCCATTCAGCTTCTTCAAGTTCGGTTTCCATTATGACTCTTAAATAAGGTATCTCAACCTCAATAGGAAGTACTGCATCCATCCCATATACCAAGGAAAAAGGGGTTGCCCCTGTTGAAGTGCAAACAGACGTTCTATACCCATGCAAGGCAAATGGCAGCATCTCATGCCAATCCTTATATGTTTTCACCATCTTTTGCAAAATTTTCTTGATGTTCTTATTCGCCGCTTCGACAGCTCTATTCATCTTGGGACGATAAGGAGAAGAATTGTGATGTTCAATCTTGAAGTCACCACACAACTCTTTCATGGTTTTGTTATTCAGATTAGTACCGTTATTTGTTATGATTCGGCTTGGGATTCTGTATCGACTGATAATCTCCTTTTTGATAAAACGGGTCACCACTTGTCGAGTAACATTGGCGTAAGATGCGACTTCAACCCACATTGTGAAGTAATCAATAGCGACCAGAATAAATTGGTGTCCATTAGAAGCCTTTGGCTCAATTTCCCCAATCATATCAATACCCCACATAGAGAACGACCAAGGTGACCTCAACACATTTAACAATGTTGGAGGCACATGCATCTTATCCGCATAAATTTGGCATTTGTGACATTTCCTGGCATATTGAATACAGTCAGTTTCCAAAGTCAACCAATAATACCCAGCCCTCAAAATCTTCTTGGACATGACATATCCATTGACGTGAGTGCCAAATGTTCCTTCATGAATATCTTGCATTAATAAATCTGCTTCTCGTCTATCAACACATCTAAGCAGGACCATATCATGATTTCTTTTATAGAGCACACTATTACTGAGAAAGAACTTAGAGGCCAATCTTCTCAAGGTTTTCTTGTCAAGTGATGTAGCATCAACCGGATACTCTTGCTTTAACAGATAATTCTTTATGTCGTGGAACCATGGCATGTTATCAACTTCTTCTTCAACCATCTGACAGTAGGCAGGCTCAGTATTACGTTCAATTCGAATGAGAGTAGCATCATTGAGATACCTGACTTTCCACATTGAGGCTAACATGGCTAGAGCATCGGCAATATGATTTTCAGATCTCGGAACATGCTTGAAAGTGATCTCATCAAAGTATTCAATCATTTCAACGATGTAGGCTCTGTAAGGGATCAAATTCTCATGTCTGGTCTCCCATTCACCTATAACTTGATAAATAACCAAGCTGAATCTCCACTTACTTTGAGGAGTTTGATTCTTAGGTCAATAGCCGCTTCGAGGCCAAGAATGCATGCTTCATATTCGGCAATATTGTTTGTACATTCAAAGTCTAATCTTGCTGTAAATGGAGTATAACCACCTTCGGGATTCATTAGAATGGCTCCTACGCCATGCCCACTGTAATTTGAGGAACCATCAAACATCATTTTCCACCAAAGACCAGGCTCGGGACCTTCATCAGGACCTGGTTCTTCATAATCTTTTACCAACATAATATCTTCGTCCGGGAAATCAAACTTGAGAGACTCGTAATCTTCAACTGGATGATCTGCAAGATAATCTGATAAAACACTGCCCTTGATTGACTTCTGGGTCACATACTGGATGTTATATTCTGATAACAACATATGCCAACGGGCGAGTCTTCCTGTCTGAGCGGGCTTTTCAAAGATATACTTTATCGGGTCCATTTTTGAAATCAACAAAGTAGTATGACAAATCATGTACTGCCTCAATCATCTGGCAGCCCATGCCAAAGCACAAGTTTTCTCTAAAAGTGAATATCGGCTTTCACAGTCGGTGAACTTCTTACTCAAATAATAGATGGCATGTTCGTTTCGTCCGGACTCATCCTGCTGACCCAACACGCAACCCATTGAATTCTCGAGTACTATTAAATACATGAAAATAGGCCTTCCCGGAACAGGAGGTATTAATATTGGAGGCTCTTGAAGATAGCCCTTAATCTTATCGAATGCTTGCTGGCAATCTGAATTCTAAACAACTGTTTGATCCTTTCGTAACAATTTGAAAATGGGCTCACAAGTAGGAGTCATATTGGAGATAAATCTGGATATGTAGTTCAATCTTCCAAGGAAACCTCTGACTTGTTTCTCGGTTTGCGGAGCCGGCATATCTTGAATGGCCCGAACTTTATTTGGATCTACCTCAATCCCTTGGTGGCTAACAATGAAACCGAGTAATTTCCCTGATCTCACTCCAAAAGTACACTTGGCTGGGTTTAGTCTGAACTAGTATTTTCTGAGTCTCTCAAACAACTTCAGCAAATGATTCAAATGGTCTTCTTCACTCTGAGATTTGGTGATCATATCATCAACATACACTTCTATCTCCTTATGCATCATGTCATGAAACAATGTTACCATGGCTCTTTGATAAGTGGCACCAGCATTCTGTAACCCAAAAGGCATGACTTTGTAATAGTAAGTTCCCCAAGGAGTAATGAAAGTTGTTTTTTCATATCATCTGGATCCATCTTGATTTGGTTGTATCCGGAGAAACCATCCATAAACGAGAAAACTGCAAAGCGAGCCGTATTATCCACCAATGTATCAATATGCGGCAAAGGGAAATCATCTTTCAGACTGGCCTTGTTCAGATCCCTATAATCCACACACATTCTGACCTTCCCATCTTTCTTCGATACAGGTACAATATTAGCCACCCATTCGGGGTACTTGGATACTGCCAAGAAACCTGCATCAATCTGCTTTTTCACCTCGTCTCGAATCTTAAGAGCCATATCAAGTCTAGTCCTTCGGAGTTTTTGTTTGACTGGCGTGAATTCTGGTCGGAGTGGTAACTTGTGGACCACTATGTCGGTGTCCAAACCTGGCATATCCTGATATGACCAAGCAAATACATCCACGTACTCTTTTAAAACCTTCACCAATTGTTGCTTGACCTCTGCCCCAAGTGTTGCCCCAATCTTGACCTCTTTCTTGTCTTCTTTAGTGCCAAGATTAATAACATCTACCTGCTCCTTGTGAGGTTGAAACTCTGGGTGCTCATAACATGCCATTTTTGCCAGTTCATCAGGGATCTCAAAATCTCCGTCCTCATCTTCGGCTTGGTATATTGGTGAGTCAAAGCCAGGAGGGAAAGCAAAGTCAATGGATTCAACAGGTTTTGGGGTATCACCGCATGTTGGAATGGCTTAATTTATTAAAACACACAAGGACAAATGCAGCAATCAAGAAAAATGTTTTGATGATTTTTTTAGAAAATTGCCATCTTCTTTTTAACATGGAAACAAAGCAAATAAGGGAACAACAACAAAAGGTTTAACAAAATAGTTCACTAATCATAATATTCAGGAAAGCACTGGGCCCTTACAAAATGCATCCTATAGCCTTGGGCACGACTATGGAGGTTTAGAGATAAAAAACAACAACAAGTAAAGAAAACAAAACAAATTACTTCGATATAGGAAAGATCACGGGAATCTCAACAGCCTCCCAATTTCTTAAAGCAGCTTCACAATGATACACCAAATGTTCAATATCCTCTTCTTTAGAATCTTCTCCCACAGTGTTGACTTGGAATCCTCCACTGATGAACACTTCTTGGATAGTCTTCGGACGTCCTTCGGCGTGTGTTGATGCTTCGACATGAGTTGGTTTGTAACCCAACCCTTGGCGACCCAGTCTTGCTTTCACTTCAATGACCTCTCCCCAACCTGCAGGAGTACCTTCTTCTAATGTAGACTTGATGCTCTGAGCGGATGCAAAAGATGGACTACTCTTTGCCACTATGTTTTCTATCATTACTGCATTGGCTATTTCAAGCGCTTGGAAAGAGGTTTCCAACGCATCCTCATCTTCCTCAGTATACCTGAATGACGATAAATTACTCACCATCAGGTCCTCCTCGCCATGCACAATTACCAGTTTGTCATTCACAACAAATTTCATCCTTTGATGCAAAGTGGAAGTCACTGCCCCAGCTGTGTGAATCCAAGGCCGTCCCAACAAACAACTGTAAGCCGGGTTAATGTCCATCACCTGAAATGTGATATCGAACACGTGAGGTCCTATCATAATTGGCAACTCCACTTCCCCAATAACCGTTCTTCTCGAACCATCAAAAGCCTTTATAATTAACGACGTCGGCTTCATTTCTGCCCCTGCATATGCTAACTTGGCAAGTGACCTTTTAGGCAACACATTCAACGAAGATCCAGTGTCAACCAAAACTCGTGCCAACATGTCTTATTGACATCTGATAGATCAGTGCTAAGCACGGTTACAACTACGTCCTTCTCTTGGCAACTCTTCATCACTGAAACTCAGAGTATTGCAGGCTGTAATGTTGGCTATCACCGAATTAAATTGGCCAGGGGTTATATCCTTTGTCACATGTGCTTGCATTAACACCTTCTGTAGAGCCTCTCTATGAGCCGGGGAATTTATCAGGAGAGACAAAATCGACATTTTTGAGGGGGTTTGATGAATTTGATCCACAACCTTGTAATCACTTTTTAGGATAATCCTTAAGAACTCTTCAGCATCTCCTTCTGTGATTGGTGTTTATTTTTCTTTGGTCGTCACGGAAGGGGTAACCTCTTTTGGAGCCACTATTGTTATCTTGGGTTGATATATTCGGCCACTACGGGTCATCTTGCTCGTTCCTGCAATATTTGTCACATCAACCTGGTCACCCTTTACCTCTTCATTCTGAATAACCTTCCCAGATCTCTGGTCTAACACCACCATATCATATTTCCACGGAACTGCCTTTGTATTCTCAAAAGGAAACGATTTCGGCTTCTGAATAACAACTGGTCGAGGCAGATCAACAACAGATTTGTCAAAAACAGGCTTCACATTTTTGCTGGTCATATTGAACACAGGGACTTTCTTACTTTTCTTTGGTAGATTGAAAACAGGCTCAACCACCGAAACTTCTTCTTTCTTTACTTTGATACCTACTTACAATAATCCATCATCAATCAGACCTTGCACATCTTTCTGTACCACACCATACCCCTTAAGATTAACAGAACACTCTTCACAGTCATTATGGGTACCTTTAATCAACCCTGCTTTCAACAGTTTCTCATGAAGTGACCTCAACGGAGTCTTGATCTCTGACACATCACAAACTAACCTTTCATCTGAAGCTTCTTCTATAGAATTAACTCCTCCATGATTCGGCAATGGGTTACTTTTAACATTAGGTGGTACATCATCAAAAGACAAAATCTTCTTACCTATGAGCTCCCTGACAATATGTTTCAAGGCAAGACACCCCTCTAAGTCATGACCGGTAGCACCTTCATGAAAGGCACAATGAGCATTTGGATTGTAATAAGGTGGTGAAGTGTCTGAGGGTGTATTCAATGGTCATGTTATTACCAACCCTTGTTGCACCAAAGCCTGGTACAACTCTGTATAAGTCATTGGTATCTGAGGGAACGGAGGTCTCGTTGATGGTCTTCGATTTTGGTAATTCTGCTTTGGTGCCTGAGCCCTAGGCTGCTGATATTGCTGATAGGGTGGAGAGTTGGGCGCTCTTTGATATCCTTGTTATTGAACTGGTTGATACATGGGTGCTGGTTGCACTGTCTGATAACTTGGAACAAGGTGGCTGAAAGCAGGTGTTATAGCTGCCACATATGGTTGTTGAGCATACTGTACTAGATACATCGGTTGTTGTGTCAGATTTTGCTGAGGTTGTTGAACATAGCCTTGTGGAGGCTGCTGAATATAACCTTGCGGAGGTCGTTGATATCATTGATAAGGATGCTTCCAAGTCTGATTTCTTTTCCCTACTGTTATGGCGTTTATTTCTCCTTCTTTCTTTTTATGAAAATTACCACTGAACTTCTTGACATTGTTATTGTTGGAACTACTGGAACTCTTTCCATTCTTCAATCTCAATTCCACTCTCACCCCTACAGCCACTATATCGGAGAAACTCGATGTTACACTGCTAATCATCTTCTCATAAAATTCAGGTCTCACTGTATCCACAAACCAATTTGTCAACTCTTTCTCATTCAAAGGAGGTTCTACCTGAGAGGCAGTTTCCCTCCAACGCTATGCATACTCTTTGAACGATTCAGAACTCTTTTGTGTCATACTCAACAACTGTCTTCTGTCTAGGGCCAAATCCATATTGTATTTATAATGTTTCATGAAAGCATCGGCCAAGTCTTGGAAACTATGAATGCGAGATTGATCTAAGCTCAAATACCACTTAGCAGGGGCTCTTTTCAAGCTATCCTGGAAATAATGGATCATCAGCTTATCATCTTCTACATGTGCAACCATTCTTTGGTAATACATGATCAAATGTGTTCGAGGACAAGTAGCACCGGTGTACTGATCAAAGTTGGGGATTTTGAATTTTGGCGGGATTACCAATCCAGACACTAAATACATATCTTTGGCATCAGTACCAAAGATATCATTTCCTTCCATGGCTCTAACCTTCCTCCCTATAGTTTCTACACTCTCCTTCAATTGATCATGTCGTCCACTTCCTCCTTCAGACCCATCAGGAACTTCAAACACTTGTGGATGGCTGTGGAAAACAGGGCACACTTGAGTTTGTACAGAGGCTGGAGTATAAGTCGGAACAGCCCGGGGAATCTCTGCCCCTAGAGGAACTGATTGTTGACTGACTGGTGGTGGAGGTACAAAACCTGGCATTAACCCATATGGTGGAATACTTGCGACAGTGACTGCCGCTGGGATCGGCTCCACAACTACATTAGTGATTTCAGAAACTATAGTGGACTGAGTGTCCATCTTTGCATTGATGACTTGTAAGACTTCCATGATTCGTCCTACGCTTCCTCGTAAATCTTCAAGTTCGTTGTCAACCCTATCCAGAGCCAAATTGTGTTCTTCCATTCTTTGACGAGCTTGGGCTCGTGTGTTGTATTGATGGCGTGGATTCAATATGATTCTGGAGATAAGACAGCAAGATGAGACACAGCACAGGAAATGCACATGAGATGCTATGGGTGCAGATGCGAAAATGCAAAATTAATCATTCAAGGAAACCAAAGAAATATTTGCAAAATTTATAACAAATGGGGAAATAAAGCAAATTCAAAGTCTTCATAGATTAATAACTGAGAGTTTTACAACAACAATTCAAAACTGAAGTACAAGTCTTCAATATAAAACAACAATAAAAAACAAAAAGATCCTAGATCTTCTGGTTGGAGGGTCCTTCGTCTTCTGGATGACTCTTCTTCCCACCTTGATGAACCAACTCTTGAAGCTCTTCTTTTTCTTGCATAACCTTGAAATACTTATCCATCCAAGCTTTTCCTTCTTTTTCAGCTTTTACCAAAGCAACTTTCAATTCTTCCACAAGAGTAAGTTTTGTTGAGTCAGGCTCAAAACGGGTATAGAACATCTTCAATGCTGCTTCTTTCACCCATGATAAGTAAGATTCCGAAATGGCAGTGTCATGGTAACCTAAAGCAGTTACTCCCCTTGTGCGGATGTGACACCAAGCATACACAGTCTGAGCCTTGTAGGCTGGATCCCTCCCTTCTTCAATGTAGAAGCTTCTCAAAAGGGCTGGGTCTGGTTCATTCTCCATCAGGTGCCCCAACTGGCGACGAGCTAAAATAGGATTATAGCTAATGCCACCATCAATGCTGATAAGCGGTACATTCGGGAAATCCCCATAGCTCTGAATCATGGCAATCCCTCCATACATAGGGTCATACCACTTAATATATGAATGTTTGAGTAACAACAACTTCTCTATCCATGAGAGTCCATTCTGCATATCCCAGAGTGTTGGAAGCCTTGGCAAGTGCGAAATAAACCACTTGTATAGAAGAACGGTGCAACACACAATCTGTCCAACTCCATGACGGTTTCTGCGATGGATGGAAAGGTACACATCAGCCAACAAGGTGGGTACAGGATTCTTGATTAAGAAGAGGTTGATTGCATTCGCGTCCACAAAATCATCAGCGGTCGGAAACAAGAAAAGTCCGTAAATTAACAAAACCAGAATGGCTTCAAATGCTTCAGAATTCTTTAACTCGGCATAACTTTGAGCTTTTTCATACAGGAACATAGCTGGAAATCCATATAGCCCTCCCTTAGCAGTCATATGAGATCGTACTTCATCCACTTTTAAATGTGCGGCCTCTGCAATTACTCTTTCGTTAGGAGTCCCTTCTCTTCCAGAAAATGGTCTAGGAGTGACGCCTAATCCCATCAGGGCAGAATATTCTTCCAAGGTTGGCAGTAACTGGTAATCTGGAAACGTGAAACAATGATAAGTTGAGTCATAAAACTGCACGAGCGCTGACAACATCTCTTCATCCACTTGAACTTCTAGTAAAGACATCATATTCCCATACTTCTCTCTGAACGCCTCAGGGTCTTCTACTAAATTTCCCAGTTTCTTCAGGTTCTCCAAATTTGGGCTTCGGAACACAATCTCGGCTTTCTTTCCAGAATCCATCCTATAATATCTGCAAAACAATCTTTAGTTCCTTAAATGATTAATAAATGTGAATGCAAATGCGCAAAGTATCATGGAACTCAGATTCTGTAAACATCAAAAACATCGTTGATTTAATTTCATTGGATTACAAAAATTTAGTACATCTTACAAAAATTTTAAACAGAAAGCTAAATAAAAGCTAACAAAAGGTCCTAAGAAGGTTCTCCTAACAGTCTTAAGTTGAGCTTCTCAATCTCCTTCTCCATCTGTGCCTTCTCAAGAATGAGCTTATCCACGATTAACTTCCATGGATTCGACTGAGGGTTAGAAGAAAATAAATCTTCTTGCACCTTTCTCTTCCTGCTGGAGAGTACTTCTTCATTCTTTGACTCTAATTGCCTCTGGAGTTCTACGTTCTATTCAACAACCACTTGGTACTTGTGCCTCCAAGCATCTTCGGTTTGTCGTGCCTTGCTCAAAGCAATCCTTAGCTTCTCCTCTTCAGACATGAAGATCAGGGTGGGCTCCTCTTTTAAAGCTATAGGTTCTTGTCGAGAATAGGGCATCTTCAAATCAATGGCTCTCTTTCGAACCCATTTGGAGATAAGGTTCCAAGGAGACGTAATTAGGTTTTCCCAAGTTTTTCTTTCCTTTTTTGTGCAAATGACCCCAGGCTTTTAGAATCTTCTCTTTCTGCTCTTGATTATTACCCTCTTCCTTGAAGAAAATATTTTCTACATGAACACTGTTGGGCTTGTCTCTCAAAGGATATCCCAACTGTCTGCGAGCAAGGACCGGGTTGTAACTGATTCCTCCATTGGCACCGATAAGAGGTACATTACCAAAATTTCCATAGCTGTCAATGATCATTATCCCATCATATTCACGGTTGTACCAATCAATATCAGAGTGCGTGAGAGCCATAATCTTCTGTGACCACCACCTCTTCTTTGGATCCCAAAAGGCATGAGCTTTAGGCAAGTGTGAAATAAACCACTTGTACAATAAAGGAGAATAACAAGTGATCATCCCTCCCTTCTGGAAAGTCCTGAGATGAACAGAATGATACGCGTCTGCTAACAGAGTAGGTACAGGGTTTTTCTTCAAGAAAATCTTAATGGCGTTGAGGTCTACAAAGTTCTCAAAGCCGGGGAACAGGAAGATGCCATAAATGAGCAAGGCAAGGATAGCCTTGAATGCATCCATACTCAAATGATCTGCGTAGTACTGAGCCTTTTCAACCAAGAATTCTGCATTCAACCCAAAAACTCCTCCTTTTGCAGTCATGTTCTTTTGAATATCAACCAATCCCAAACGTGTGGCTTTGGCAATATCTTGTTCTTTAGGGTCCTTCTCCATGATCAGAAAAGGAGAATCTTCAAGAATGGGAAAACCAACCAACTGAGAGTATTCTTCTAGTGTGGGCACTAGTTGATAATTAGGGAAGGTGAAATAGTGGTAGAGCGGATCATAAAACTGGAGAAGCATAGAAAGAAGTCCACTGTCCACTTTTATCTTCAATAGCAACAACAACTTCCTATACCTACTCTGGAAACCCTCTGGATTTGTCACCAAGGTACCCAACCTCCTTAGGTCATCTAGTTTAAAACCTTTGTAAGTGTACTTCAATGTTTTCTTTCTTTCACTGTCCATGGCGATTTCTGATGTTTATAAATAAAAAGAATCAGAGTTCTATGAAACTTTTATGATATGATGTTCATGAATGCAAGAATGCACAAACATAGGTAAATGCAAAAATCACACATATGCACAAACACAAGCTTAGGTTTAAAGGACGAGCGTGGATCCAAGGTATACCCATCCCCAAAAGATATGTACTAGGGATTTCAAACCTGTAGAGCAGGGTTCTAAATGGTCCCTAGAGTCATCAACCCATCTTTCGGATATTATCAACTTCCCAAATTACTTGGTAATCGATAATATTCTCAAGAGAGTCTCGTCTAAGTGTAGTATCGCGTATCAACTATTTCAATACTTCCTTATAGCCATCGCACTACGTCCTAGTAAGGCCAAAGTGGGGTAGAATGTAATCTAAAAGTCCACAGTGTCATGGGCTCCTTCATCGAAAGTAGCATTGTTTTCACGAATACTCGATCAACAATACTAAAATCTCAAGAGGGCCTACACTGAGCGGTGGTTTCTCAAGTTAGCTTGGTCGGGAATCAACTCCCTATAAGCCTCCTTGAATATACCAATATCCTATCACAATTGTACTCAAGTCCGGGTATAGGACCGTATCACCACTCAAAAGGTCCCAGGATCCACCAATTAAACAAATATATACACAAATATACATGTAAAGCAAATATAGCACATAAACAAATAAAAAATAGGCTAAACCCTCAAGTTGAGTCCCTAGTGAAGTCGCCATTTCTGTTGTGGTGAGAATCGTGATACCAAGATATTGAATTAACTTGAATATTTAATTCTTAGAATTCACAACCGGACTTTAATTTATCCAAAGGAAAGGTCTAAAGAAAGAAAGAACCTTTTGCGCGATGTAACAACAACGCTAAGAGATTCGGGGATCGGGGGTTGGTTATGCATAGGGTAGGTATTTCACATCCTAAACATCTGCAGTACTCTACAGGAACCTTTTGTTTGTTGTATGCTAAGTTTGTTAAATGTTTGTTATGGATTGGAAAAAGGGTGTAGGTTAAGACCTAAAGATATATACACTAAGTTTGCTCGCAAAGACATCGCGTCCTCTGCCTACGTATCCTAACTAGGGTAGAATCAGAGCAATCGTAGTTCACCTTACTAAGTTTGAAGAACACTTGATTATGATCAAGGTTCCAAGGGGAACAAACATGACAATGCTTGTGTAGAGTTTAAGAAAACTCTCTAGATCTAAGTTGAACACTCAAGACGGGGAAGTAGGTAATCATGACAATGATTTTTACATAGAGTTGACGAACTCTATCCTAAGTTCTAATTGAAATAGCACTCCTAACCAGGGTAGGCTTTATATACTTAAGCAAAGTCTAAAGGACGGGTTCTACTTAACTAAGGGTATGAATGACTTAACGAAGTCGTGGGAGAGATGAGTTGTCTATGACCCAAGGGTCAACAGAAAGACTTTCCTTTGGAAGGATAGAAGGGGAAGTAACTTGGATGAGAACTAAAGAGTTCCATCACTTGGGAAAACTGAACTTAACAAAGCATAAACATTAAATAGGGATCAATCAAGAAACATGGTTACGACCAAGGATGTACAAGTTTGTTACAACAACCAAGTACGTCAAAACAGGAGGGAAATAGATAAGTTCATGGTGACAACCAAAAGAGGACAAGGCCTTAACATGTTAACAAACACAAGGGGGTCAAACACAATCAAATTTTACAAGATAAGTCAAACATGGTTTAAGAGAAATTCAATAAGATGCAAGGTAACGACCCTAACAAGTAGACAAACTTTCAAGTAGGCAACATGCATTGTGAATATGAACATATTGAAGTATTCTTCCATCAAATAAAACTAGGCAATGTTATGAACATTTTGCAAAAAGAATGGATTGAAAATAGCAAAAAAAGAACAAGTTATGAAACATTGAATTTTGTGAAGAAAATAAATAAATAAATGAGTGATAAAAAAGGAAGTGGTCATGACAAGGATTGAACCCATGCTCTCATGTTTGCAAACTCAAAATAATACCACTTAGCCAATTGTGTGTGTATGTTCATGGATGGAAAAGAAGAAGAAAATGATGAAAACATGGAAAATCAGAAAAATGCCAAAAAGGGTCATCATTGAGGATCGAACCCAGGCATGATAGGTGAAAGGCGCATGAGATAACCACTGAGGTGGCGATACATCCGTGTATTTAGCCACCCCAAAACTACATAAGGTTTCCTCTGGTTAAAAATTTGGGCCAGGCTTCAAGGCAAAAATGCAAGGGGCGGATTGGTTTCAAACTGTGCCAAAACTCAACCATTTTAAATGAAATTAAAGCCAAACATGTTTGTTTTTTGATAAGGAAAATAGGGATGTCAATCAAATTGTGAGATGAAGCTCTCAATTAAAACACGATGGTAAGATGCAACAATGTTTTTTTTTGAAAGGCATAATGAATCTCATGACATGAATTGAGCAGTTTCAAATCACATAAACACACAAGTTATAAACAAGTTGACAGATGATTCTACAATCCAAGATTGATCATAGAACAAACAAAACAGAAAAGTGATTTGCTTATGGCAAGCATGGTAATTGAAATGCATAATGAAATTCATGACATGGATTACACAAGTTCAGATCGCATAATTGCTACACACAAGTTCCAAATGTGTCCACAGATAATTCTACAACTCAGGATTGATCATAAAATAAACACAACAAAAATTGGTTCAATGGTTGCAAGTATGGTATTCATGTGAGTAAGCTGTCATAGCAGGATGAGGTGCAAGTTGGCACAGTTCAAGTGAGTTTTAGTTCATACACACATACAATCCTTAATCATGCTAACAAATGATCTTATGTACATGAAAAATGCTTCAAATAGAATAAATGTAGGGTGTGTGCAACTGTGGTTTTGCAAAAAACTGTTGAGTGCAAGTTAATGATGCAAGCTGGTACAGTCAAAAAATGAGTAGTTTTAGGTCATGTAAATGATACACACACATTACAATCATGATAACAGATGATTTCACACTCAGGGATCAGACTTAAATCAAGCAAAACAGAAAATGGCTCATTGGTTGTAATTATAGCATGAATGTGAGCAAGCTGCCAAAGTTCAGTGAGTAGGTTCAGTTTTCATACACACATAGCCTACAAATTCTAAACATGTTGACAGAGGATTTCATGTTCATGAATCAATCAAAAAATGCTTTAAACATGAAAGGTATGTTGTGTGTGGCTGTGAATACAAAGCTGTTTTGACAGCAAGATGATGAGGCAAATTGGTTCAGTTAAAAAATGAGGATTCATGTCATGAAATAAACACACACACATCACATATATGCTAACTGAAACTTTCATGCTAAAACTTAATCATACATCATTCAAAACTGGATTTGGCATATTGGCACCTATGAAATGCAAAACAAGTTCATTATGCAGCAAGATAGGTCATGGCATATTCAAGACAGTTATGCATCACACACAAACTTAAAACATGTTAATTGATGATTCTAGACTCATAGATAAATGAGAAATAACCTGAAACAGAACTGGACATGCTGTTGGTAGTATAAGGCTTTGAAAATGCAAGTTTGAAAGTGAACAACTGTTTTGAAAACGCAGGGCAGGTTTGATCATGCAAATACCACACACAACTTCCAATCGTGTTATCTAATGGTTCTGACCTTATAAATCAATCAAAAGCAGCTTAACACAGAAATTGGTATACTTATAGGGTTGTTTTGAAAAATGGAAAGCAGGCTTGATCATGCAGCAAGGTACAAGTTATGTGGTAGCAATCATTAATAACTCATGACAGAAAGATACAACATGTTATGGCAATTTGAAAACAGTTTCAAATCAAAAACAGCCACAACCTCATAGCATATACTTCTCATGCTGTTAGAAACATAACCAACATAAAGCTAATGGATTTTGAGATAACAACCAACAACAAATCATGACAGAAATGAAACTCAGCAAAATACTATCATCAAGACATAACCATATCAAAGCAATGTCAATCCATATTCAAAACAGCTGGTAAGAACAAACTGGCAGATTTTGAGCATAACTTCATTTTCATTTGAACACCAATCATACCAAGAAATGATTATGACAGAAAATGAAAACATATGATAACCACCAACCTGTTGTAGACCTCCACACCAACTTGTTGCAGTAGGGAATACCTTGAAAATGCCTCAGCTGCTGTCCAACCAGAACTTGATGAAAACAGCTTCCTTGTGCTTCAAGAAACTTGTGCCAAAACTCAAAATAAATGAGGATTGTGTTGTTTTATGTCATGGACAGCTGATATATCATATATCAAGGGTGTGTGGATGGTTAGAATGAGGAGAACAGCTATGGTTAGTGGTTTGGCAGATTTTGAGCATATGGTCAAACTTGTTTGGTTTGAGAGTTGACTTTTGGGATAATGGTGCTTTTGAGTGGTTTAAGAGTATGGACACCTTCTACACAACATTTATGGATTGTGCAGATGGTTTTTGATGGTTTGGAATGGTTGGAAATGAGTTTGGACATCCAACTTCTCAAGACAGTTTTTTGGTAAACTTGAGATTTTGAAAAGTGAGGTAAGTGAGAAATGAGTGAGAGCTGTGATTTCCTCTTGGTTATAAGAGTGCTCTGGTGTGTAAATAACATAGAGGGAGCCTCTATTTATAGAAAAATGCAGGGTGAGGGCAGATTTGTAAACTTGGCATTTTGGAGGGATTTTGAAAAGAATACCCTTGGCTTATGGTTTGGTACAACTGCAAGCTTCAACTCTTTGCCTCGACTGGTGAATTGGTCAAGTGGAGATCAATGACATGAGATGATTAGAGTGGCTGATCAGATAGGGGGTTGTTTGCTGCAAGTGGCAAAAAGTTTCTCTTTCTTCCTTCTTTAATGATTATTATATTGTCCACTTGCCTACAAGTTGCAAGATCCATCAATTCCTTCTTTCTTCTAGTTTTCTCTTCATCTAAGCCTCAAATTATCAGAACGAAACACGATCCAATGGTTAAGGATGGTCTAAGTTGTTGAAATTTGAATTTGTGAAGAATTGTCAATGAGGGACTCAAGTGTTAAAAGCTCATCTTGCCAAATTCATAACTCTCAGCTCATAAGGGATATGGAGGAGTTCTACCACAATATGGAAAGCCATCATGTAGCTCTACAACTTTCATGTTTTCATGAATTTCAGATTCCCAAAGGAACTTGGCCAAATGACCTCTCAAAGTTGTTGAAAAACAAGCCTAAAAGTGAAATTTTTAAGAAGTTATTTTCCCTTCTTGTAATGAATTTGATCATAACTCCAAATATATGCATTTTATGATCATGGACCACTTTGGGACTTTTGTAGGACCTTCCAAGAGCTTTCGAATGAGCTTTGAACTAACTCAATTGGATGTGTGGTTAAGGAGTTATGGTCTTGCCCCTTTCAAAACCCTAATTCCCGACTTTTGTGATTACTCCTCAACCCTTGATCCAATGGTCATGAAATTTTATGGTTAGATGTAATATTTCATTAGGAACATTTTTAATTCACATCTTGAGGTCAGATTCCTTATGAGTGAAGAGTTAACTTTTCGGTCAACCGAACGATCGATCGGTAACTACCGAGTCGACTGTTGATGCTCTGAACCTTTGGAGGCTTTGAAACTTCTTGAATGGACTTTACCAAGCCATATGAACTTTATGGACCATGATCCCACCATTGTAACACCTTTTAAATCAAAATTCAAACCACAGTTGACTTTTCCTGCTCGAAAACCCTAATCGGGTACCCTGACTGCACTGCTCTTGATTCCTGGGTGACAACCTCAACTTGGATTCATACTTGATCCACTGGAATTCATTTGATGATGTGGAGAATCAATTCAAGGAGAATCAATCCAAAACGTTGGCTGATTAACCCTCGAAACCTCGATTTCGGCTGTGCGGAACCCTGATTCCTGTATCTTAACAAAGACAAACTTGAAACGGGTTAAGGTTAGATAATCAAATGAGCATGATCCTAAAGTGATGATGAAGATCTAAGGGGTCAAAATTTGGGGTATGACACCAAGCTTATGGTCATGAGAGTTTTGGGCTGGTCTTTTATAGTCAGCCTGTGGAGGGTCTGTTGAGTGCATCAAGTTTGCCAAGCTTTAGTGAGGTGTTACCATTTAGAGCTCATTAGTTATGTCTGTCAACTTGGAACTCTTACTAGGTTTTAGTTGGTGACTGTCATTAGGGCAGTTAGGGATGTGTTTGCTTTATGAGGGCTATGCTGTTGTTTTTTTATGTCCAAGCCAAGAAATCTTGTTTGAGCTAGCTAAGCTTTTGTTTTTGAAATACTGCCTGGCATTCATCATTAAACATTGTTGAAACACCACAAGCATAACCACTGCCAGAATTTGGTGCCTCATGTTGAAACTCATTCTATAACACATTTGTAACTTGCTCAAGCCATTTTCTACCCTTCATTGCACATGTTTCAACTCATTGTGTTTCAAAACGCATCTCAAAGCTTTCAAATGCATGTCCCATAGAATTTCTTTGTATGTACATCATTTGAATAAACCAACTACACCAATGTGTTCCTTATGAAAAGATAATTGATTTAGACTAAAATTTTGTTAGATTTGGTGGATGAGTGACAAAGTTATGATCAAAACGTATTTTGAGTTGCCACTTGCATTTGCCCAAGAGTTGCCCAGAATTTTTCACCTTGTTTCAGTACATATGCAATTAGGGGTGGCAAAATACACGAATGTATCGCCACTCCAGTGGTTAAATGCAATGCCTTAAGTCACTTACCATGCACCTTGTCCTCTGTTCGAGCCTCAGCGAGGCCACATTTTTTATTTAATGTTGTGATTTTTCAAGTTTTAAGTTTTTTTCCTTCTTTTTCCATTACTTTGCACGCGCGCGCATGTGGTTTGATTGGCATGACTTCAAGTCCATAACTCCAAGGACGTGGGTTCTATCCTTGGTGTGGACACTTCCATTTTTTTAGCATTTGGTTTATTTACTTTATTTAATTTTTATTCAATTTTCAATTTATCATAACTCCTTCAATTTTAATCCTTTTTTAGTGATTATTTTTGTCGAGTTCTTGTGTTAATATATATTTTTGCATAATGTTTGAACCTATTGTTTACATTGTTGTGACATTGTTAGTTTGTATCTTCCTTTATCCTAGCCTTAGGATATGAGTCGTCGTACTCACTTTTAGCGTCCCGCCATGGACATCCTTTATCCAGTTATCCTAACCTTAGGATTGGAGCCTCCGTGCTCTATTTAGCGTCCCACCGTGGACATCTTTTACCCTTTTACCCTAACCTTAGGATTTGAGTCGCCGTACTCATGTTTAGTGTCCTGTCGTGGATACCCTCTATCATGACAATCTCAACGTAGATTCAGGAGTCACCGCACTCCATGTAAGTACTTCCTTATGAATGCTTACATCCCTTTGGAACCTTGACCACAGTCAAGAGTTCCTCCCCCCTAGCTAGGGGAACTACGGTTGCTCTGATTCCATTCCCGTCAGGATACGTAGGCACGAGATACGATGTCTTGGCGAACAAACTTTGTACATACTTTGTATATACCTTTAGATCTTTACCTTAACATTTTCCCTTAGCAAGCAACTTAACATAACACGAATATTAACAAGAGGTTCCTGTAGAGTACTACAGATACTTAGGATGCTAACACCTTCCCTAGGTATAACCAACCCCCGAACCTTTAGATCTCTCTTTGCTTAGCTTTAAGCCTTGCTTTTTGCTTTGCATTTTTTTAGGTTTTTCTTTCTTTAAACCTTTCCTTTTTGGATAAATTAAAGTCCAGTTGTGAATTGCAAGAATTAAGATTCAAGTTAATCAATAGCTTGATATCACGATTCTCACCGCAACACATTTTATATTTCATTTTGTAATTTTATCTTCATTCATGATTTTATATATATATATATATATATATATATATATATATATATATATATATATATATATATATATATATATATATATATATATATATATATATATATATATATATATATATATATATATATATATATATATATATATATATATATATATATATATATATATATATATATATATATATATATATATATATAACTTCTTTGTTTACAAAATAATAATTTTAGTTCATTTTTTAATTGTCCTCATTGCATATAAAAAAAGAAAAAAAGAACAATTAATAAATAAGTTAAAAGAATTATTATTAATAGTAGTTATTCTTTACAAAAAAAATTCATAAATAATTAAAATTGCAAAAAAAAAAAAAAAAGAATATATAATCAGACAGCATGTGTTCTTTATGGCAACTGAGAGAGATAGAGAGAAAAAAGCATTTTTGAAAAAAGTGGTTTGCTTCTAAAAATCGATTATGAGAATAAGTGCTTATGGAAATAAGCACTTTGGAAATAAAAGCACTTATTTCATAAAAGCGATGGCCAAGTCAAACAAACAAAGTCAGCTAATGATTTCCAGAATCAACACGGCAAGCACAACAACGAGTCAAGCTAACAAATCGCGGCCACAATTATAGTCAGCTAAACCCAGCCAAGAACATCGCAAGCCCAACTAACAAGTCGCGGATCTGCGAAAATCAAGCTCACAAAATCAAAGGTAAACAACATTATATAAATGTTAAGAGTTTTCAGATCCAGGGGACCCTAAGCAGAAGCATAAATAGAAAAAAGACGGCAAACCCTCATTGAAGCGGGTAACGGCGAACACGGAGGCTCAGAGGGAGATTCCGTTCTCACCGTGATCATCGCCAACCGAAACAGCAGGACTCAGAAGCGAAAGCTTCATCATCGTCCTCGCCAAGAAAGGAGAAGAGGATAGAAGTATTAACGGCACCATCCAAGAAGTTTACCGGCGAACCGGATCGGCGGAGGCGGAACCTACAAGGGTTCAAACACCGGCCAAGCCTCACCGACGAGCAAATCTTACGGCCTCAGAAAAATCTCCTCATTGGCAAAATCGGACGAAACCATTACCACAACTGTCAAAAAAATCCAACACGAAGCAAGCATCCGTAAGGATCAAAACGGCTAACTCTTTTGGTTTTTTTTGTTTGTCAGGATATAGAAGAAGAAGAAGCAGCTACGGTGAAGGAGAAGGAGAGGAGGAGTAAAGTCCATCCGTACAGGGAAGAGGCGCGACGCAAATAGAAGAAGGGTTGGGGGTTTCACAAACCCTAACAGCTGCCAAGAAAGCTGTTTATATCCCTTTTTCTGTTTTTGTTTTTTCCTTTTTTTTTAGTTTATTTTTATTTTTATTTTTATTAAATCACTAATTATATAAGGAGTTGATATTTATTTCATTAATTTAAAACTCTTTGCATTATTTTAATAACTTAATTCAAAAACCATTTTCTCAAAACTCAAAAATCCTTTTAAAATCCTTTTCTTAAAGCGGAAAATTCTTTTTAAAAAAAAAAAGTCAATTCAAAACTAATTTTATTTTTAGCAGAATTTAAAAATCCTTTTAAAACTGAATTCAAAACTCGTTCAAACTTAATTTAGACTCTTTTTTCCGTTAAAACTTCATTTAAAACTTTCTATAAAAATTTAAAATTAAAGGTTGATTAAATTTTGATTTTAGAGATTCCACTTTGTGAGTTAAAAGTAACTTTTAGGGTGTGTTTGGTTCGGGGTAGATGGAGGGGAGGGGAGGGAAAATTTTTAATTAAATATGTTTGGTTCAAATTTTAGGAGGGGAGGGAAGGGGAGCAAAATCCCTCCAAAACACACTTTTTGGTTCCCCGAATTGGGGGGATTTGGAGGGGAGGGGAGAGAATATGAATTTTGATATTTAAAAATTATTATATTTACTAAAATATCCTCAGTTTAATTTTATTATTTCAAAACTATTTGTTATCTTTTGTGTTACTGTTTTTTCTCGATTGTTTTCATCAACTTATTATAATTGTTCTCCACCTTCAAATTATTTTATAATTTTTATAATTAGTATAAATCATAATCATTGTCTTTTTTTTATAAAAAAAATTATGTTTCTTTATATTCGTTTTTTTCTTTTAATTTTGTTATGTACTCTATCATTTTTTTATATATCAAATTGTAAACCATATCATTTTATTTATTTTTGTTTATTCATTTTATTAAATATTTTGAATCATTAATATTTAGTAATAAGTTATTTTATATATATTTGTTTTGTTATATGATTCATCACAATTTAAACGATGTTATTGACATATAGTTTAATTTATGTTGAAAAGTTATAAGTCGAATCGATTGTACTTAATTTTTTAACTTTATGTGACAAATAAATATTTTTTTAATCACTCAATATTAGAAATTTTATTACCAACAAAAATACGCACAAATTTTTCAAATTTTAATATCATATGACTTATATAAGATCATAAGGATAAAAATATAAATTATTAATAAAACTCCTCCCCTCCCCTTCTGAACCAAACACATTTTTAATTAAAATCTCTCCCCTCCCTCCTCTCTTTTGAACCAAACACTTATTTGATTAAAAAATTCCTTCACCTCCCCTCCCCTCCCCTCCCCTTCATTAAAATCCCTCCCCTCCCCTCCCCCTCATTTGAACCAAACAGACCCTTAGTTTAGTTTCTTAACCTATTTAGTCATTGATCATTGCTAACTATTACGCCGACGATCATTCTTCTCTGCTGTACACCTGTTTAATCTGTTATTTTTTCGTACTTCTTTGTTATAATTGTAATTATGCGAGGTCATCGTCGCAATTATTTATTATTTCAATTTTTGAGATTTGTAATTTACACGAGTGATCGTCGCGATGCTTGTTGCTTTACCGCTTTCCTTATTTTCGTATTTTAATTCTGCCATATGATAATCTTTATTGTTTGCATCATTTCCCGTTAATTTCTCCCTCCGAAGGATTAGGTATAGCCGTTTGACCGCCGAGTCAATAGCCTTACCCTTTGAATGTTTCAAAACCCTAATTTGCCTAGGTGTCCCGCCGTGGACAAAAATGCCCTTTACCCTAGCATTAGGTCAAAGAGTCGCCGTACTCTGTTTTTGGGTTTCCCGTCGTGGAATACCTAATTTCAACCCTAATTTTCAATTAAAAATTTCAACGTAGAAATAGGAGTTTCAAGACTCCACATGAGCGTTTCTTTAAGAGATGCTTACTCCCTTTGAAACCTTGACCACAGTCAAGACGTTTCTAACCTCCCTTTCAAGGGGAACTACGATTACTCTGATTCCATCCCCTATCTAGGATACGTAGGCACAAGATGCGAATCTTGCCGAGTAAACTTAGGACTAACCCTTAGGTCTTTCTTGTCACTCTTAGCCCTTAGTAATATACCCTAATGCAAATAATAAAGTAGATAGTAAACTTTAAACAAAAGGTTCCTATAGAGTACTACAGAAGTTTAGGGTGCTAATACCTTCCCTAAGCTTAACCAATCCCTTACCTAGATCTCTCCCCGCATTGTTTATGATGCAAAATTAGGTTTTCCCTCTTTTGACCTTTTTCTTCGGATAAATCAAAGAGCGGTTGTAAACTAAATATGCGATTCAAATTAATTAATAATTTGATATCATATTCTAACCGCAACAGAAAATGAAGACTTCACTGGGGATACCTAACTTTTAAGGGTTACCCCTACTTTGTTTATTTCTTATTATTCGCCTTATTATTCACTTGCTTGTATATAATATATTTGTTATACCTTTCTTGGGGTATCTATTTTGTTGAGAGATAAGTCCTACACCCGGACTTGAGTGACATTATTATAGGAAGGTGATATATTCGATGAGGCTTATAGGGAGTGATTCCTGACCAAGCTGACTTGAGAATCACCGCTCAATGAAGACCCTTTTGAAAATGGTTCGGTTGAATAAGTAGTCGTGAAAACTTTTACTATTGTCGATTGGAGTCTGTGATACTGGGGACCGTAGTACCTTAACACCACTTGGCCTTATCTAGGACGTAGTGCGGGAACTATGAGGGAGTTGTCCCAAAATAGTTGCTACATGATACTACACTCAAAAGAGGTTCTCTTGAGAATATTATTAACCACCGAGTCAATCGGGAAATTGATAATATCCGAAAGATGGACTGATGACTTTGGGCACTTCTTTAGAACCTTGTTCTGCAGGTACAACTAACCTATAGTACATACCTTTTGGGATGGGTAGAACTTAACTCCGCTCATTGTTCCTCTAACCTAGGGCTTTTGTGTGTATGTGTGCATTACATCCATAAAGCATCATATCATTCCTAGTTTCAAGGAATTCAATTGTCCTTTGCAAATTCAAAAGTCTCCCATTTTAAAGTCTAAAACATTTTCCGAGTTTTCTTAGAAAACATTTGCAATCGACTGTTGAAGTTCTTGAGACCATTGCATGGAATTAGCATCATGTCTTGCATGGAATTTTCCCCTCTGGTTTCTCATGTCCAGTCGTCTTTATCTTCCAGTGTTCCTTTGAGTCGTCAAGCTGATTCCTCGACACAGATATCAGACTAGAGCTAACTATAGACGCCTGATGTCAGAACAAGAAGAATATAATGCGGAAGTCCGAATAGAGATCGATGAGTTAAAAGCAGGCATGACCAGGCTTACCGAAATGCTTCAAGTACTGATTTCCAGAGGAGAGCCACCTCAGAGGACCATCATTCAGGAGGTTTCCAGTGTTGATCCACCTCCTGTTTCATTGCCACCATCTACTTGGCCAGATTTTGGTTTACCTCATAACTACTCTCCACCTATTGCATCTGCCGCTACGATTGGTCAGACTGTCAGACTGGTTTTTCAAGCTCCTGTCCTTACCGAGGCCAGACCTGTGGTCCACACTGTTAATCAAACTTTCCAAGCTCCCTTTGAGAATCCTCCCTATGAGTACAATGTTGTCGGTGTTCAAAGGGAAGACCAGGAAGATTTTGTTGAGCCTGAGATTACCCGTGAATAGTTTCAGATTATAAACAAGAGACTTCAAGCTGTCTAAGGTACTGATTTCTTCAACGTTGAAGCCGACAATATGTGCCTAGTTTCTGGTCTCGTTCTGCCTGTCAAGTTCAAGACTCCTAAATTTTTGAAGTATCAAGGTCACTCTTGTCCAAGAGCCCATCTAGCCATGTACTTACGAAAGATGGCAGCTTACACCAATAATCAGAAGTTGCTCATCCACTGCTTTCAGGATAGTTTGAGAGGTGCTTCTCTCAAGTGTTATATGAATTTAGAGCATAACAGCGTCCATTGCTTCCAAGATCTTGCCAACGCTTTTATGAAGAAATAAAAATACAATTTGGACATGGCTCCCGATCACCGTCAACTTCAAAGTATGTCTCAGAAGGAAAAAAGAGTTGTTCAAAGAATATGCTCAGTGCTGGAAAGAGTTAGCTTCCCAAGTTGAACCCCCTGTAGCAGAGAAGGAACTAACAGGAATGTTCATGGATATTGTCTCCTTTCTATTGGGAAAAGATGATTGGAAGTGTCTCTTCAAACTTTACAAATTTGGTGACTATTGGCCAAAGGTTAGAAGAAGGTTTGAAAAAATGGTAAGGCATCCAAAGTTGCCGAATCTTCTAGTGGGGCAAACAAATCCTATGGGAATTTCCAGAAGAGGAAAGAGGATCAGACCAATGCTGTAATGACTGAATCAAGAAAGCCTCGCCAGGGACCTCAACCCGTTGTTACTCCACAGCCAGCTCAGACTCCTCAACATCCAGTTATTAAACAAGACCAGTATCGAAATAGGAATCAATTTGATCATATTCCCATGACTTACACAAAGATTTATCCTTACCTGGTTCAACGAGGGTTGATCTCTACGAGGGCTTTACCACCTCCTCCTAATCCTCCTCCAGCTGGATTCAGGGCTGATTTCCAGTGCGCTTTTCATGAGGGTGCCTTAGGCCATGACTTGGAGCATTGTTTTGCACTGAAGGCTAGAGTGCGTGAGTTGGTCAGAGATGGAATACTTGATTTTGCGGATAATCCTCCGAATGTCCAGAAAAATCCTTTGACAGTGCATCAGAAGTGAAGCTTCAGCCAGCACTGATTTAGTCATTAGGCTTTTTGGTTTCTCGTTGTTTGTACTTTCCTTATTTTATTAGCTGTTTGTTTTCAAATTATGTTTGTACTTTTACATTAGTGAACTGAGTATTGCAACTTTCGATTTCAATTCATTTTGCCTATTATTTGCACTTTTGTACTTTATCTTTCAAATGTTTACTCCTTGTTCAAATTCTTGATATGCAAAGATTGGAGGGAGGATGACGAAAACATTATACCCATAACTGCTGTCAGTATGCTTTCAATGAAACTTTGTTGACGATGTAAGGCATTGTTTCAATCCCAAACACTGGAGAAATAAGGAAGTTATTCCCTTGTCACCCCCTTCGAGCCTAGAAGTTGGAATTTCTTTCTTTTAAAAAAAATCCGCAATCTTAACCTGGGGCATGGGTAGTTCTCATTTAACTTGGTTGTGTGTTCCAGCAATACACCTTTCATATAAATGTCGCACTCACAAGTTTCCTTCGCGCACAACAAGCAAGTGTCGAATATGTTTTAAGCCAAAAGTCAATGATGGTTCACCGTAATCATTAGAGCTAGGCAGTCACTTCCAAAAAAAAATCAAAGAAAAGTCCGCTAAGCCAAAACCTTTGAAGGAGACTTAGCCAAAACTGGGGCATCCCGCTGACTGTGCGCCTTAAAAAGAAACAGTTTAGGCAAAAGTTAGGGATAATAAAAATAGGAGATCTTTAAATCCTCACCATGAAAATCCTCTGTCGCGGTGAAAATTGGATACCAAACTATTGATTAGTTTGAATCTTTAATTCATTTTGCAACCGAACTTTGATTTGTCCAAAGGAAGGGATAAAGATCGAAATTCCCATAATGCAATGCAAATGCAAGGTTTAGAGAGTTATAGGTTCGGGGGTTGGTTAAACTTAGGGAAGGTGCTAGCATCCTAAGTTTTTGTAGTACTCTACAGGAATCTCTTGTTTTATGTTTGTTTATTTGCTAAGGTTTATCTGCTTAAAGGTTGAAAGACCCTAGGGGTTTATTTCTAAGTATACTCGATAAGATATCACATCTTATGCCTACATATCCTTACGGGAGTGGAATCAGAGTATTTTGTAGTTCCCCTAAAGGGTATGAGGAATTCTTTGACTATGGTCAAAGTTCCTACGGGTTTAGGGTAGTTGGTTGATTGATTTTAGGAGAAAAGGTGAGTTATCTCATAGGAGTATGCTTTCGAAGTAACCTTACTTCAATTAGGACTTTGAAGGTTATATTGATTTAGTTTACGATTTGTAAAACAAAGGAATAAAGGTCAAAGCTTATTCGTACCTATCCATTTTTTAAAGAATGTTCATTCTCTTTTGAAAATTCTAAGCATTCAATCGAGCTGATTGAAAATTGCCCCAGGTTGAGAAAATGGTTAAAGAGGAATTAACCGCTTTATATCTAGTGGTGTTTTGGAGGTTTGAAAAAAGATGCCTTACATGATCAGTAGGGTTTTATTCAAAAGCATACATCAGGAGACTTACGTTTTACTTCGTCATCCTCCTTCCAATTCTTCACCAAAGTGAGAAAAATTGGGTAAAGTTGGCATTATAAAATTATGAAAATCATTTTAGGAGGGAAACGAATGGGTTTCTTCAAGACAAACACTTATTGCATTACTTATTCAAAGTAACATGTTCTTACATGCCAATTATGCTTTTAATCAAAGAAATAAAACACATAAGCAGACGAAAATAAATGGTCCGATGAGCTCTGGAGTTTTCACACATATCAGCACAATGGTATTCCATTCAAAACTGGTCTTTCTTCTTTGAAGGTTAGCACTTCCTCGTCAATCATTTCTTGGACTTTCTCTTGGAAAACTTTGCATTCTTCAATCGAATGCCCCAACATTCCATCATGAAATTCACAGCTGGTATTCGGGTTGAACCACGGTGGATGAGACTTCATGATTCTAGTCTTTCTGGGTGTCATCACCGAGTTTCGAATGAAGTAAGACCATAGCTGACTGTAAGTCATTGGGATAAGATCAAACCAACGAGTTTCTTCTTCCGGAACACTCAGAGGTGTCTTCTGATTCTGAAACCGTCTTCGAACTTGTCGATTCTGACGTTGATCTGGAGATGTCATCTTTCGCTTATGAGGTAGTCGCTGCTTGCGCTGAGTAGTCGCTTCATGCTGATGTTGAGAGTAAGGTGCTGGAATTGGATTTGACAGGATTTGAGAGGAATCCCAAACTGCATTAACATCAACCCTTCTTTCCTCTAGGGAATCATCAACTGAAATTTCTTCATTAGCTTGGATATTATCTTGAATTCTTCCACTCTTGAGTGCATTCTCAATGTTTACTCCAACTTCCATAATTTTAGAGAAATCTGATGGCACAACGCCCACCATCCTTTTAGCGGGTAACGACGAACACGGAGGCTCAGAGGGAGATTCCGTTCTCACCGTCATCATCGCCAGCCGAAACAGCAGTACTCAGAAGCGAAAGCTTCATCATCGTCCTCGCCAAGAAAGGAGAAGAGGATAGAAGTATTAACGACACCATCCAAGAAGTTTACCGACGAACCGGATCGGCGGCGGCGGAACCTACAAGGGTTCCAACACCGGCAAGCCTCACCGGCGGGCAAATCTTACGGCCTCAGAAAAATCTCCTCATTGGCAAAATCGGACGAAACCATTACCACAACTGTCAAAAAAATCCAACACGAAGCAAGCATCCGTAAGAATCAAAATGGCTAACTCTTTTGGTTTCCTTTGGTTTTTTTTGTTTGTCAGGATATAGAAGAAGAAGAAGTGGCTACGGAGAAGGAGAAGGAGAGGAGGAGTAAAGTCCATTCGTACAGGGAAGAGGCGCGACGCAAATAGAAGAAGGGTTAGGGGTTTCACAAACCCTAACAGCTGCCAAGAAAGCTGTTTATATCCCTTTTTCTGTTTTTGTTTTTTCCTTTTTTTAGTTTATTTTTATTTTTATTAAATCACTAATTGTATAAGGAGTTGATATTTATTTCGTTAATTTAAAACTCTTTGCATTATTTTAATAACTTAATTCAAAAACCATTTTCTCAAAACTAAAAAATTATTTTAAAATCCTTTTCTTAAAGCGGAAAATTCTTTTTAAAAAAAAAGTTAATTCAAAACTAATTTTATTTTTAACAGAATTTAAAAATCCTTTTAAAACTTAGTTCAAAACTCGTTCAAACTTAATTTAAACTCTTTTTTCCGTTAAAACTTCATTTAAAACTTTCTATAAAAACTTAAAATTAAAGGTTGATTAAATTTTGATTTTAGAGATTCCACTTTGTGAGTTAAAAGTAACTTTTAGTTTAGTTTCTTAACCTATTTAGTCATTGATCATTGCTAACTGTTACGCCGACGATCATTCTTCTCTGCTGTACAGCTGTTTAATCTGTTATTTTTTCGTGCTTCGTTGTTACAATTGTAATTATGCAAGGTCATCGTCGCAATTATTTATTATTTCAATTTTTGGGATTTGTAATTTACGCGAGTGATCGTCCCGATGCTTGTTACTTTACCGCTTTCCTTATTTTTGTATTTTAATTCTGCCATATGATAATCTTCATCGTTTGCATCATTTCCCGTTAATTTCTCCCTCCGAAGGATTAGGTATAGTTGTTTGACCGCCGAGTCAATAGCCTTACCCTTTGAATGTTTCAAAACCCTAATTTGCCTAGGTGTCCCGCCGTGGACAAAAATGACCTTTACCCTAGCATTAGGTCAAAGAGTCGTCGTACTCTATTTTAGGGTTTCCCGCCGTGGAATACCTAATTTCAACCCTAATTTTCAATTAACAATTTCAACATAGAAATAGGAGTTTCAAGATTCCACGTAAGCGTTTCCTTAAGAGATGCTTCTCCCTTTGAAACCTTGACCACTGTCAAGACGTTTCTAACCTCCCTTTCAATGGGAACTACGATTATTCTGATTCCATCCCCTATCCAGGATACGTAGGCACAAGATGTGAATCTTGCCGAGTAAACTTAGGACTAACCCTTAGGTCTTTCTTGTCACTCTTAGCCCTTAGCAATATACCCTAAAGCAAATAATAAAGCAGATAGTAAACTTTAAACAAAAGGTTCTAGTAGAGTACTACAGAAGTTTAGGGTGCTTATACCTTCCCTAAGCTTAACCAACCCCTTACCTAGATCTCTCCCCGCATTGTTTACGATGCAAAATTAGGTTTTCCCTCTTTTGACCTTTTCCTTCGGATAAATCAAAGAGCGGTTGTGAATTAAAGATGCGATTCAAATTAATTAGTAATTTGATATCATATTCTAACCGCAACAGAGTGTTACAGCACGCGTCACACGTGTGTCTGTGTGTGTGTGTGTGTGTGTGTGTGTGTGTGTGTGTGTGTATGTGTGTGTGTGTGTGTGCAAGTTGGAGGCAAAAAAGAATGCAAGAAGTTTAGTAAAAATGCAAAATTTTCAAGATTTTTACTCCATGTGCCGACCTATGTAAGTCATGTGTCAACAAAGAAAAAAAATTTCTTCTATGTGTTGATTTGAAATGCTTCCACAGTCGGCACATCAAACACAGAGTATAAGCTTTAAAACTCATCAACATGTGTCAACTCATACCTTGCATGTATCGACTCATAGAAGAAATTTTTTTTCTATGTGTCGACTTGTATGATGCATGTGTCGACACATGCCTATACAAAAGCTACAGACTTAAAAACTTAACAATATGTGTCGACTCATACAACATATGTGTTGACACATAAGTTTATGTCTTGCATAAAAACACATTTTTGCCTTGTAGAGTCATTTCTAACCTTTTCTTAGTCATTTCCAAAATGTTTTGATGCTTCCTTATACTAAGATACACATTAAGATTCAGAGGATACCGTCCAATATACATAATATTTTCCAAGTATCCTAATTTTGGCACCATACAAAACTTGCGACGATGTGTTTCGTGTCTTTATGAAGGCTCCCTCTGAATGTATGCATTCTAACTTCATCTTGCAGATACTTCTTTCCCTTTGACAACATCAAAAAGAGACAAACTAATCCATGAGAAGTATTTTATTTCACAAATGTACTAATATAGCTCACAAAGGCATTTGCAAAGATAAAATCATCGATAAAACATCACTCACATAAAATGATGTAAAAATTGAGAATGCCTAAACATAAATAGAAGCAATTTAAGCAACAAGATAACATAGCAATAACATATACAATAAACATGAAAGGTGAAGGATACAATGCAATAAAAAAAACTCTTGATTTGCTTCAAAAGTGACATGTTTACATGACATATACTTTTGGTACTCCCGAATGTTGCACACGCATGTGCTCTAGCAAGGCGATTATTTAGATTTATCACCACTCAAACCAAAAACAGAAATGTTATCATAACAATGACACATAACAAGAATTTTGTCGACGTTATAATATTTTCAAACATATTTCATACCGGAATAGATAACCAACAACCTCACATATATCATGCAAGTACTAATAATAGATAACATGCTTATGCACAAAGAACATATTCCAAGTAAGGAAAAGGAATAGCATGAAGTCACTATAAGCACATAAATTAAAATACATCAATTGAAAATTTTGGAAGTGAGCATTCATGAAAAATTTTCATACGTCAAGCATATCAAGCATTTGGAACATATACAACATGCAAAAGTAAAAAGACTTACTTTCAAAGAGAGAAAATGGAAAAATATTATCTCGCGTATGAATTGATGAAGGATGCACTCGTATGTGATTGAACTTCCAAGGAAATTTAGAGAAAAAGTATAGAAAGTGCATGCAACAAATCATATTTAGGTAAGGTTTGAGATATCAAGTGTGCCTAATTCCCTTCGAATGTTGAAAAACGGTTCAGTCGCAAGAGGTTTTCTAAAGATATCCGCAAGTTTATTTTTTCTATCAACATGCTCGAATACGACATCTCCTTTTTCAACACGGTCACGTAGAAAGTGGTAACGTATCTCAATATGTTAAGTGAGAGAGTATAACACCAAATTTTTGGTTAGATTAATATCACTAGTGTTGTCGCACATAATAGGAATACATTGTAGTTTGATATCAAAATCAAGTAGTTGTTGTTTCAGCCACAATATTTGAGCACAACAACTACCGGCTGCAACGTATTTTGCCTTGACAGTTGACAAAGCAACCGAAACCTGTTTCTTGCTATGTCAACTTACTAAGGAGTTTGAAAACATGTGACAAGTTCCACTAGTACTTTTCCTATCCAATTTGCAACCTGCGAAATCAGAATCGGTATAACTAACCAAATTACAAATGCTTCCCTTGAAATACCAAACCCATACTTAGATGTACCATGAAAGTATTTAAGGATGCACTTTACGACTTTTAAATGTGATTCCTTAAGAGCCGATTAATAGCGAGTACACATATACACACTAAACATAATGATAGACCTAGATGCAATAAGATATAAAAAGAGATTCAATCATACCTCTATAATTTTTGACATCAATATCTTTATCATTTTCATCTTTTTCCAAGTTTCCATTTGTTGGCATTGGAGTGTCTGTTGATTTTGCATCTTCCATACCAAATTTCTTTAGCAATTCGTTGCAATATTTTGTTTGACACACAAATGTCCCTTCATTGATTTGCTTGATTTGAAGACCTAGAAAATAGTTCAACGACCCCATGAGACTCATCTCAAACTCACCCTGCATTAGTTTAGAAAAATCCTTGACTAATTGCATGTTAGTGGAACCAAAAATGATATCATCGACATAAACTTGAACTAGAATAGTATGTTTTCCTTGACGTTAAATCAAAAGCGTAGTATCTAGCTTTCCTCTAGAGTATTCTTGATCAATTAATAACTTACTAAGTCACTCATACCAAGCCCTAAGGGCTTGTTTGAGACCATACAAAGCACATTTTAGTTTATAAACATGATTAGGATACTCATTATTTTCAAAATCGGGAGGTTGTGAAACTCACACTTCCTCATTTATATATACATTAAGGAAAACACTTTTCACGTCCATTTGAAATAAACTAAAATATTTGGAGCAAGCATAAACTAATAAAAGGCGCATAACCTCGAGGCGAGCAATCGAAGCATAAGTTTCCTCATAATCAATTCCCTCCTCTTAGTTATAACTTGAGCCACTAGCCAGACTTTGTTGCTAGTTATCACTTTGTTTTCGTCGAGTTTACTTCTAAAAACCCATTTGGTGCCAATAACTTGATGATCTCGTGGATGAGGGACAATAGCTCATACATCATTTCTTTTAAATTAGTTTAATTCATCTTGCATGGCCATAAGTCAATGCTCATCAAGTAAGGCATCTTTGCGTTTTTAGGTTCAACTTGTGAAACGAATGCAAAGTGATAACAAAAACTACTTATCTTGGAGTGTGTTGTCACACCATTGGTGATGTCTCAAAGTATGTTATCGATTGGATGGTCCTTAAAGGTTCTCCAATCCAAAGGAAGATTGCCGACTATAGTTGGACTTTCAACCTTCTTGTTTTCACAATCATTATCTTTTTCTTTCTCAAGTTCCATTACTTTAGGCTGATCAATTCCTTTTTCGGGTTCCTTGAGAATGTCTTGTGAAGATACACCTACATCATAAAAAGAAACACCATTCCCAATACTTCTCGGATAAGATTCATCAAAAGTGACATGTACCAACTCTTCAACAATAAGTAATCTTTTGTTAAAATCCCTATTAGCTTTGCTCGATTGCTAGTATCTAAGGAAGATACATTCATAGGCTCTCGCATCAAACTTTCCAAGATTATCATTTCCACGATTTAAAACAAAACATTTACATCTGAAAACATGAAGATGCGATAAGTTTGGTTTTCTACCCTTTAGTAGTTCATAAGAAGTTTTTGTCTAAATTAGGATGTATTACTATCCTATTTAAGACATAACATGGCGTGCTAATGACATCAACCCATACATACTTAGGTAGATTACCCTCATTGAGCATAGTCCTAGCCAACTCCTCTAAAACACAATTTTTGCGCTCCACAACATTCTTTTGTTGTGGAGTTCTTGAAGTGGAAAAATTATGCTCAATGCCATGTTTATCACAATAATTCTTAAAAAGGTGGTTTTCAAATTCACCTCCATGATCGATTTGGATAGAAATTATTTTTAAACTCATCTTATTTTGGGACAACCTTGAAAATTGAGTGAAAGATGAAAAAAATATCCCATGATCGATTTGGATAGAAATTATTTTTAAACTCATCTAATTTTGGGACAACCTTGCAAATTGGGTGAAAGATGAAAAAATATCATCTTTACTATGCAAAAAGATGACCCAACAAAATCTCGAGTAATCATCTACTATCACAAACCATAGTAATTACCACCTATACTTTTGGTCTTTGAGGGACCAAAGGGATCCATATGAAGAAGCTCAAGAGATCTCGAAGTTGAAACAATGTTTTTCGATTTAAAAAAGACTCTTGTTTGCTTACCTATTTGGTGTGCATCACATAGATGGTCTTTTGAAAACTTTATTTTTGGTAGACTGATTACTAAATATTTTGAAGTCACTTTTTTTAGTAAATCAAAGTTGACATGAGCAAGACGTCTATGCCATAACTTCACTCATGGTCACTAGACACTTAGTTCATGTCAAGGATATATCATCTAGGTTGTTCATATAGGTGTTATTAACCCTCAAGCCCTTAAACATACAATCTTTCTTTTCATTGTGTTCAAACATGCAACAAGTATTTCCAAAAGTTACTTTAAACGAATTGTCGCATAATTGACTAATGCCAATAAGATATGTTTAATACCTTCAATTAACATAACATCGGAGATATTAGCATACGAGGGATTGTCTACACTACATTTTCCAAGTATTGCACCCTTATTATTGTCTCCACAGGTAACAAAACCTTTCTTATTTGGCACAAAGTCAATGAATAGAGAGATGACACCCATCATATGTCTTAAGCATACACTATTGAGAAAACACATTTTCTCCATAGAGCCAAGGCATTCGACCTATAGAATCAAAAAAGAGTAATAGGTACCAAATTTTCATTGGATCCTTGATTGTGAGTAAAACCAAGGTTGCATTTGGACAACCATTGAAAAACACGTTTAGGAACAAAGTGTCTCATAAACTTACATTTTTTAATAGTGTGGCCTTTCTTGTAACAATAGTTACAAAATAAGTTGTGATGAGATGTACTTTTTCTATTTGAATCCTTTTGAATATATTTATATTTTTTATATGAAGGCTTCAAAGACTATTTAAGCTTTGATGGATCAATAGAAAATGTAATATTTGGTTGTAATGTCTTGTCCAGTTTTACTTTAAGACTATTTACCTCTTTTTGCCAAATGTAAAAAGTTTAACAACCGAACCATGAAAGTTCTTCATCCTCATTCTTATCTTTTTGAATATCTGCCATAGATTGCTTAAGAGCTTCCATATTCTTTTCGGTTTCTAAGACTTTAGCTTCTAAATGTGAAAATATTCTTTTGTTTGAAGCTAAAATTTTAAAAGCATCTACGACTTCTCTACGTAGATTTTCAAAAGATTTTTGTAATTGAGAACAAGGCAATTCATTAATAGATTCAAGTTTAGAATGACTTACATTCTTCTTCTTCTTTTTGTTTTCCATGAAGTAAAGCTTGGCCGATTCGTCACTTGAACTTGAGCTTTCATCACTTGAAGAATCACTTCCACTTTCCCAAGCAATATAAGCTCTTCTAGACTTGCTAGATTTCTTGTGATGACCTTTCTCTTTGTCTTTCTTTATCAATGGACAATCCGGCCTATAATGACTGAATTTTCCATATTCGTAGCATGAACCTCTATGTTTATGCTTCTTATTCTCACCTTCCTTTGAGGAGTTTGATAGTATTCTAAAGTTGATTAGGTTCTTGTCGGAGTGCTTGAATCCATTTTTATGTACCTTTTGACGAACAACCCCATTTCTTCATCATCAGAATTCTCTTCACCACTTGCTTCACAATCCCTTTTCTCATTGATTGAGGACTTTGAACTTAAAGCCTTTAGAGCAATAGAATTCTTTTCTACCTTCTTGTCCTTACCTTTCTCCTTCTTTATCTTCTTCTCAAGCTCTTTCTCATGTTTTTCCAAGCAAGTGAGTTCTTGCTCATGATCTTCTAACTTTCCAAATAAAGTTATAAGATCAAGTGTTTTAAGATCATTTACTTCTTTGGTTGCGGCGACCTTAGGTTGACATTCCATATTAAGACACCTCAAAACTTTATTAGTAGCAATATCATTGAAAATAGGCTTACCTCGAGCATTCAAGCGATTTATAAGATGTGTGAACCTCTTTTGCATGTTGGTAATTGTTTCACCATGCTTCATGTGAAATAGTTCAAACTATTGATTTAAGGTACTGTTCCTACCTTTTTTGACTTCATTAGTTCCCTCATAGGCAACTTCTATTGTGTTTCACATAGTTTTGGCGGTTTTACAATGAAAGACACGATAATATTCATCAATACTAAGTGCTGATATGAGAATATTTTGTGCCTTCCAATCATGTGACCATAATTTTTTATCATTATTATTCCATTGCGCTTTTGGTTTTGGTACGATGAAACCTTCACCACTGGTCATTGTAATTTGATTAGGACCATTGGTGATGACGTTCCAAACACCTTTATCAACCGAGTTGATATGGATATGCATACCAGCTTTCCAATAACCATAGTTTTCACCGATAAAGATGAACACTTTATTGTACGCCCCTTTAGGTTCGATATCCATTTTCTAATAAGCAAATATTGAAGTACAAAATTAACCGGAGCTCGTGATACCACTTGTTAGACGAATTCGACTTATCTAGAATGGGTGAATAGATCCCAAGTTAAAATACTTTATAAAAACTGTTTTGAAAATTTAACGGTTAACGGAAGTAACCCGGATCAAATCATCTAAACCAAACCGCTATCAAAAAGCTCGGATATGCGTATATGAAAATCAATTGATGATAATGATAAACAAATCAATCAATATGCTTTTGACAACAATCACTTGAATTCTACATAAAAAGTAAAGTCTATTTCCAATGACAAAATACATAAAAACACAATTGAGGCAAATTATCGAACACATT